>WOGP01000077.1:0-33865 GCA_015342065.1 Leptinotarsa undecemlineata
GTACCAACATTATTGTTGTTATCATCACTAGGAAATGTGAAAATTCTATTAGTAACTTCATCTATAACTCAAGAACGGATGAGTCGATTTTTAATTTGTTGGGTTTCTATCCGTCCAGAAATGAATAGAAGAGTTTGCTTAAAAACTGGATATGAAAACACATATCATTATTACAGTACGAATTTCAGGGAAAAAACTATTATGAAATCAGTGAATTGATTGGTAGTAGTTATAACGAGTTAAAAAATGAGTTGAGAGCTAAAAGTACCTCAAAATAAAAATATTTCCTCAAATTCCGTCATCAGTAGGTGAAAAAATATTTCGGTCAATAATGTTCCATTTTCATGTCGAACTTCCGTAGGAAAACAAAGTCCTCCAAAGAAAACGGAACATCATTCACCAGTAACGAGTAATCCATACGGGGATTCTCTTTTTTGCCACGAAAAGCAACCCGCTATTGTACAATATTTTCAGCGGAACGAAAATACACAACATTCTATAGAATGATGGGGGCCTTTGTGTGTTGTGTGCCCGGCTGAATACAAAAGTTTCTCTAATCTTTCCAGAATGTCTATAGAAATGGCACAAAACTTTCGAAAGTAATATACCATCCATTGTACGGAGTTTCTCGTCTTCAATAACAGTTCTGTCGTCTACAGGGTGATGGATGCTGGACAATAGAACATTCTTATTGAGACTGTACCTATAGAAAAATCATGAACGGAATCAATTAAGTCACTGGTTTTTATATATTTCGAAATAACTATTAATATTTTATATTTTGATTACGTTAGAATATTTTTACTTATTAAGTACGATGCAAATAATCTGCAGATTCTTCCACCATTACTGATGGTGTACTAATAAGAACATTAATTTAGTAACAGTCTTACAGAAATTTGGTGAAAGGATTCATGGGTATTATTTATAAACGCACAAAATATTCTCTATTTTCTTATTTTTTTTAAATAAAAAATTTTACAACCCCATGGTTATACAAAAAACCACTGAGCCTAACTCTTTATTACCAAACAAACACAGAAAATTACGATCTATGGCTTGTTATTTCAAGAAAAAAACTATGGTATGGTTTATAAAAATGGCATCTTCAATTCGACATGTGTCATTCGAAGACCATTATTGCGATTTAAATTTGGTTATATATTTCGAATTAATCCTTCAATAGTCAGTCCATAACATCAAGACCATAATACTTACAAATATACTATGAAGATATTATTAATCAATGGTTATTTTTCCTCAAATTTCACATTTTTTTTAGATATAGAAGGGGAGAAATAATATTACTATAATAAAAACTCTACAATGGTACGTAAAAGTTTCTTCCAGATACAAACTGGTAAAAATAACCATTTCGAAACGAATTTTCCATATGAACATTAAATTATAAAATCACACGAAAAGCTGTTTTCTCAATTAGTTTCTATATCAAATATTCGTCATGGAATCAAAATATATATCTATCATTCATAGGAATTTCCGTTGATTCCGCAATTTTTTTTTTTATTTTTTCTGTCATTTAAGAACATAACGGATAGCAAACGTTTAGTTTTACTGCAATAATAAATTATCCTATAATTTGAGAAGTTGAAAACTTGAATATAAATTGCCATTAAAAAAGGTCTGCCGAATGTAAAACAATATCCGTCGCGCTATTAGCCAAATCAATATGGCACCTATGTTTCAAATTCCAACTATGTATAAATTACTAGCAAGTTTATGGAAATATTAGTTTTGGTAGTAGAACGTTTCGAACGCTTTCCTACCATGACTCACCTATTAATAAATCACGAACTACTTTTGCGAATGCGTTGGTTGCGAGGCGCGCAATGTACCGATATAAATGGCCGAACACGAAACGTCGATAAATTATATCGGTGGCAATTTCGAAAATTGTCGTGAATCGCGGTCAACTAATAATTATTCTGTCTAAAATATAAAACTGACAAATCGTTGCATGATATTCGCGTTGCATGCAAATCACAAGTAAAATATGACCTGTTTGGGCTTTGAATAAATGAATAAATCACTCTAATTCGATGCGGTCGCAGGATCTGCAGAGGCATGAACAGGCATCTGATTTGGTAGGTAAGTTGTTTTCGTTTTCGAAGCTTCTTGATGCCCTAATGTTTCACCTTTTCTGTTCTAAATATCTGTTGACACAGAAAATCTCAGAAACAGATTCCCCCAAAATTTAAATCAACCTAGTTACGGTGTGTAATCTCCAAAGTGAACTAATTATCAGTAATTTAACACACATGCATGCTCTTCCACCAAGAAATAATTTGCAAATGTGGAATTGATCTTGTCATTTGAAAAACTACTTAGTCAACTTATAAACTTCTTATTTTTCCGACAGTGAAGTTTTGTCTATTATGTTCAATAAATTTGCTTCAATTTTCATTTGGATGTAGTCTATGGAACGAATAAATAACAATTTGAGGCAGGTTCAGTGAATAAAAGACAAAATCAGGACATCAAGTTGGTTTGTGATACTTGTACCAATTTTTATGTTGAATAAACAGGAAACACATTATATAAAAGAATAAAAGAGGTACTGGTTATGTACCAGTAAATGATAAGCTACCGAGTAGCGAACCGCATGGTAAATAAAATTTATTATGAACATTCTATAATAATTATCATGGATAGTGTAATTGATTTTCATCAAGTAACGGATCAGAGTATTCATAAATTGTTGTTCTAGGTGAATGTGTCTGATTGTATCTGTAAGTTCATTGTACACTGTTTATATCGGTTTCTTAGATTATTCGAGGTCTCAGTGGTTACATCTAGTAGGAATCTGGAATATCTGGAATGAAAATTATCTGCGCTTGTCTCCTGTTAGTGACTGCATACGTATATGTTGGTTTTAGATGCCCAGGAGCTGCTTAATGAGGAGAATAGCGAGAAACACGCGTCCATTGCGTGCGTCCCTTTTTGGACATGTTCCCCAGAACAGTTAACAAAACTTTTTTGAAAATTCTATAACAGAGTAATCCTTTCGTGAATTTAAGTTTTGTAGTGTTTATATTTATCCAAGCCAGTAATGTCTCATGACAAACATAATTTATCTGCAAGCTTCACATTTTAAGCCGCAACTTTCGTAAGTACAGTTTCACCGATTGTAATTCTGTTATTATTTATACACGTCATTATACTATGGAGTTTCTGAAGAAGAGAGGAGAAAAAAGAGTTTTCAATTTTTATTTTTAGCAATTCATTTAGGTCACTCTTTCTTTTAACTCAACATCTGAATTATAATTAAAAAAACACTGTAGTGGGCAACAGTTTGATAGTGCAGAACTGAGGCAACTGTAAGTTTAGAACCATAAAAGAATTAACCTCTGCCGGTACGCCGCAGAAGAATCAACTTGGTTTATTTTCATAGGCAACAAATAAACTCTAATTTTCGATAAGGTTTCCACGGACGAAAATTCAATTTCCTCTTTGCACACATCTGAAACCTCCCAGTCAAATAAGTCGTAAATAACAAGCCAGACCTGAGCAATTAGTTTGAAAGTCAAGATACGTCATCGATAAGCTCTTGTGCCGCGAAACGTTTTACTAAAGAAGGAAACGACAACATGTAATAATATTGGGGGGAACGTCTGCGAATTAAATGGGAAAGCTCACGCGACCTTCGCCCTATCGACTTTTCCCGACGCGGTGGAAACTCGAGGATTCGTCTGTAGGTCAATTCAAAACGAATTAAGGAACGATCACTCAACACATTAACGGTTCAAAAAATTAATTTCCTACTCCTGTTATCACAGTGTCCCTCTTAACTCGACTTTTTTTTGTTATTGTCATTTAATGATTGCTATTTCCAGGTTGACTTGTAAAACAGCTGATACTCAGTCTCTTCACTGAAAGTTGTTTTCTTTTTCTTGAATTTGTCACTTTTAATTATACTTTTCATAGTGAATAAAGATGTATTATTATTATTATGAATTATAATTTAAAAAAACCAGTGGAAAGAACTAAGAAGTATTTGAAAAATGTCAGTTCCGAAAAAAGATGAAAATGTATTGAACCTTTTATAAAAAAAAATGGAAAACATGTGGAAAATACTCTATATACTTGAGAAAATTGTAGAATCTCCAATCATAACATTCGACGAAAATTCATTGGATTCATCCGATGATAACACATCATAATTTTTGCTTATACCTACCAGCTGTGACAAATCATAACGAAATCACAAGATTTTCTTTGAGCACTCTGTTAGCCATTGTCATTTATAATGGGCATTTTTTACCATTTAGGAAACAGGGTATAAAAACAAAATACCATACCTTGGTCGTTTCAGAGCTGAAAAACAATTTGGTTGAGAATGTTGAGCATTCCAGTTAATCAAAAATATCACGGTTCGAGAATTTCATCACGTTCCCAACAATTTCCAAAGATTTCGACCATATACTCACGATCTGACTACCTGACAAAGAGAAGTGTAAAAATCGAGCGAATCGAGCGACCATCTAGAAAACAAAACATTGTAACGGCGATTAGGTTGATGGGAGGTCAAGAGAGCATGAGAAAAGAATGACAGGCAGTGTTGCCGCGATACATTTTTATTTTTCCGAAAACTTTTTCAGGTTTACCCGGTCATATTATGTATTGTTTTTACTTGATAGATTAGGATATCTTTCACTTTACAGTACAATGTTACGAAGAAATTCTGAAACAATCAGTTTAGTTAGTGAGGTAGTATGGTGTTCATAAAGAATTGCTTTACTCCTTCCCTAAATTACAAGGTAGGATTTGGAATATATCCTGAACACTCTTGACAAACATTCTCGAACATGGAAGAAAGGAAGTGATAAGGTTAAGAATGTGCTTAAAAGATTTCTAAAAAATAAATATCGACGACTTCGAACGATTTTTTCAAATGCCAACTATTAGAATTTAGCCTGTTTTTCTGGTTTTCATTAGCTCATCATTTACTTCGTCATATCGCACAATTCAAAAATTATCAAATTTCAGAAAAATATTCTTCAAATGAGACTGAAATTGGGTCAAAGACACCGTTAATATCTTAGTGTTTGCTGCCTTTGACATAATTCAACAGTCTGGTCATATCCACTGGGAATTTTCCCAGTGGATTTTATCTTTATCCCAACTGATTTTGTCCTATTTTAATTATCTGTATTTTAATCTTTACCTTACCTTAATATTATGTAAATATACCTAGGCACCAGTATTTTTGTAACACTTGGCAACGTCAGTCGAGGAGAACTCGAGAAAGAACGTGCGTTGTTCTCAATTCCAAGGCCGGCTGCTGCACCATGTTTACCAAAAGTGGGCAGATGAGACGACGGGAACGGTTGTGAATATGGAAAAGCAGTGGCTGCAGAATCATAGGATGCTTTGTATAGTGGTCATTCTCTCATGGAATTTCAAATGATATCAGTCCATTCAGCTCTGGGTTTCAATAAATGGTTATTTGAATCAATAAAGTCTATTGTTCGAAGCCGTAAAAAAGTCGGGATTCGATTGGTTCTGGAAATAATCTGAATTTATTCATTTTATTCGTTAGGAGTTATTGATTGCCTTTGGAATAAACTCGTTAGGGTAGGGAAACAAGTGGATTCCTTCTAATTAGTCCTTTATTGTTGAAATTGTCCGTTAGTATGGATATTTTAATTATTTCTTCGTAACTTGAAGGAAACTTACTTTTTCCTATTTTAAAATAACATTTAGGGTACAAATTTTGAGTGGACCTTGTAGAAACAATAGCAAAAGAGTGAAAACAGGAGATATGAAGATTAATTGAGTCAAAAACCAATCTATTGGTGATGGTGGTCTATTGGTGATTGAAGTGGCAGGAGAAACCAAGAAATTGAATGCTGTTCTGTTCAACCAAGAATATCAACGAATTCTTTAGGAGTTTTGGCTCACGGAATATTATTTTTATGTAAATTGATGGATGTAGGCCACTATGTGGTTGGTGATTATCATTCTTCATGATTCTTTATGCGTGGAATGCCCCACTGGCTAATAATAATGAAACACCACATAACACCACAACATAATGGAATAAATACATTATCTTCCTTCACAAATGAAAAAACATCAAAATCGATCCAGTCGTTATTGAGTAATGAATGGTGTAACTTCATTATATACGAAATTTGTGCATCCTATATATTAACCAAGATTATTGTCTTATTGTGGAAAAGTAAATTAAAAAAATGAAGGTTATCAATTTCATTATGCCATTATATTAAAAAACATTTTTCTTCATACGTTCTTCATACTTCATACGTTATATTATTGAAAAGATCCACATTGCGTGCTACGCCCATCCCTGGCTGGCTTCACAACGTTTATTACCAGCAATAATCTAGATGGTCTCCTTTCTCCTAGCGATGCAAATCCGAATTCCTGTAGGTATGGCAAAAGGACCGACACTCCCAAATCATAACTCCGCTTTTGCCTTCCGGTCATCATCGATATATATATCGAGACGTGCCTCTTTCTCTCGCCTCATTCTTGCATGTTGATGATAAGCTTCTAGAGCGTGTAAGGCGTGAAGTGAAAACTTTAAACAGGTTCAAAAATGAACAGATCTATTTATATAAACAATAAGCAAAAATTCCTTCATATATGAAGTAGAAAATGTCTCCTATGTTGAATTTTCTGAAAATTTTATCACCTATAGACCGAATATTAGAGGAATCTTTTGAACATGAATGAGCTATGTAGTGAAATACATAGTCGAACAGTACATTAGAATTGCTATACAGCAGATCCAGCAGATTTGAAACAGAAGAGATAATGTATTTGCTATTTTCGACACAAATTGGAGTTAGCTAGAGGTTTGCGTCTTGTCTCACGTTCAAACTAAACAAAGAAGATAATGACATCGAGAAAAAAATTATCGTGTATCCTTTAAACATAATCAAAGAGTTGAAAAGGAATCTAAAATTTAACAGGTCATCTTAAATCCCGAACTTTTCAGAAAGACGATTACTCAAAAATAATAGTTCATTAATATCAATCAAAATACATCAGTATAATGGTTAGAATTATCAAAGAATTTAATATAAAAGTTAAGACAGAAAGAAAGAAAAACAGAGGCATAGACTTAATTTTATAATGAAATCGATATCTGTTTTTCAATATTGCCCAAAAGTGTCTTTATTTCACTTATAGTAACGTCAAATCACGGTGAGTATAGTATCTAATTCTTTTAAACAAGCACAGTAAACGGCGAATTTTACAAACTTCACAATATAGAGTTTTTGAAAATTGATTTATGTATTTTCTGACAGGCTATCATGTGAATAAATAAGGTTTTTACTATCTCAATATTGAAAAATGAATATTTTCAATAGGTTAATTATTTCCAGTTGCCTTTGATCGAACATCGCAGGTAAAATAGTCTAATTTTGATACTGTGAACTTTATTTACCTAATACCGTTCTCTAATTACTTCATTATGGTAGAAAAAGTGATTAAGTATTTTGTTTTCAACTTTTACCTTTTAGAGATTTTGAAGGAAAAATTTTCTCATTGGTGATGAAATACCAGAACAATCTGGAACACCAGTATACCCATATTTACATGTTAAAGAATCCCCATCCATACCAGGAAAGGTTTATGTAAAAAGCCCATATTCCAGTGCCATTTTTCATAACGTCATTCAAAACATGAATAGTTTTCGAAATGCGACTCTTATTATTTAGTCAAAATGAATAAATAAAGAAGAGTGGGGGCACCCCCATCAAGCGCATCATACCTCCCGGGTACTCCTTTCAATATTCCGACCGATCGAACATTTTCTGCCTTCACGAATATGCGATGGGACGGAATTAGATTTCAACAAGCAACGTTGTCAAATTTTATTCGGAAATACAACACCAGATCTAAGAATTTCTCTGTGTGTCTTCTTTGAGAAATAAATAATCGTTTTGGCTGGATTCGTGAAATATTTGATAAAAAATGTTGAACAAGGTTTTCATTTCAGTAATATTCTTTGACTGATTCAGTAGAGGACTGGCCAGTTTGTCCTTCATACCAATCTATAAAAAACTACCCACATATCGAGTTGGACCCACAGATCAATGTGTAATGAAAATTTCTTCAATGACGATTTTTTTATTAGTATTCAACATTTTATATGTAGTGAGAAAAAAAAGAACTTAGCTAATGGCGAATAAGTTTCCATTTTATTTTAAATTTTTCTGAGCTAGGAATGTTCATCAGCTACACAAACAAAAAGGAAAGTTCGAGAATAGTTGATGGCTTTTGTAATATTTGTATATCATTCAATCAAAGTGTGGTGCAAAGTTGTATACGTTAAATGATATCCTGATCCTGAGAATGAATCGTCAAAAATTCATAAATTGAAACAACAACCATTTTTAAGAATATGTTACACATAATTTGTTCTGAGTGAGAAATCAACTCACTTATACAATAAAATTATTCATTTCGGTGATGAAGTATTAACCTGATATCTTACAGTAAACCAGTAACACTTTTCCTTATCGAATATCAAAAATGCTACCTATATGACTGTGAAATTGAGGATATTCATTATTATTCATTCACGAACAATTTTCTATAAAAATTTTGCTAGTGGAAAACTACACCGGAAATGATTTGATCTTGACAAACTTTAATTTTCAATATCACGACATGTTTCGCTATCACAGTAGTGAATAACATTCACTACGCAAATTGAAGTTTGTCAAGACCAAATCGTTTCCGATGTAGTTTGTGAAATTACTACGGATATTCATGAAGTAACGGATTACAAAACTTATAAAGTTTTCCAATTCATGATAATTTACGATTTTGCAATCATATTAGAGAAGAAGACAGCAGTACTAACCACCCTGTTGGACCGCTTAACTAGCACAAAAGAAAATGTCTTTAGAGCGGGATTTTACTAGAAATTGCATAATATAAATCTTGAAATACAGTATTTCCGGGTAGACGCGGCAACGTCGCTTTGGCGTGTTTGTTCCCCTTTAATTCGCGTCTCGTCGAATGTGGCGGCCTCGCTCGGCCAGCCTCCTGTCTGGGTCGAGGTCACCCCACCCCCCACTTCCCTTTCGGTCCAACAACACGGAATCTCAAGGTTAAATTTGTTTATAAACCTATCCCGTGCCATGGTGCAATTGTTCCGGATACGAAAAATTACCGTAAATCGACAATTCGGACGCCATTGTCGAACGCGTTCGGCTATCACCGTTTTGTTTATTTTCTCAACAGTGGACAGTCGCGAGAGAGGAAAAGATTTTGATTTTCTAAGGTTGCGATGGATGAGTTAATCGACGTGCAGATGTATGGCGATTCTTGAGGAATTTGCTACATCGCCAGATTTATCGGTACCTAGTGTTCATCTTCTTGAAACTGGTATATCAAAGTGCTTCAATCTTGGTTCAAGCCTAAAATGATTGCGATACCAAAATGTATCAGCAAATGTCAAAAAGTACAAGGAATTGTTCAATGAAATGCAAAATATGTATTTATTGTATCGCCTTCAAAACCGTCCCCTTCCGAAATAATACACGTACAATCATCAAAACATTTTTGAACGCATTTTTTTGGAATAGACTTCAGTACTAGCTGCGAATTCTCTTTTATGCCATCTATCGACTGAAAACTGTTGCTTTGAAGAGGTTATTTGAGTTTTGGAAAAAAAATTCGGCCGGAGCCATTTCAGATGAATACGGTGGCTGTCTGTTGAGTTTTCGGCCAGAAATTCGTTCATAATGATAGCTTTGTGAGATGGTGCGTGATCGTAGTGCAAAATCCATAAGTTTTCTCTCCGCGGTTATCAAAAAACTTGTTAGCATCATCTTCACTTCATCGACTTTGATGAGTTCCTTTTGGTTTTGGTTCTGTTGGAAGGGCCACTCCGAGGCTCGGATATCAAATCTATATCCCATCACTAGTTACAATGCGTTTTATAAATGTGGGGTCATACCATTGGAACAGGTGGTAGTATTTGGGTTACAACTAATTATGAGCTGAAATTGTCTTTTCGATGTGTCTACTTCACGAGCTTTTTCCTATTCCTGATTAGTGGTATATATAGTTAGAAAAAATAATTCATTAAATTTTGTAGGCAAACAATAAAAAAAATGAAAATATAAAAAAAATTACCAGTGGCTAGATAACAAAATGAGTTACATTTTTGCTCACAGAGATATTTCAAGAAATGAGTTAAATTTATGAGACGCTTCTTTAGTTTTAATTTAAAAAATTGATCTGAACAACCAATTTTGAAACTCCAGCTATGCTTTTGTTAATTAGAGAAACATACTTTTTGAAATTCTGTTACAATATAGAAGTTGGAATTGATAAAAAAAACAGTGACTATTTTGACAATATAATCTAGATGCTACACCAAATACCTAAATTCCAAAAACTAAAAATGTCGATACCATTATATGTAAACCCCATTACAAACACCATTCGTCGGCAACTCTCGCATATTTTGTAACAGTCAACACGTAATCATCGTAAATAATCTATCCATTTGGGGACATTATCAAAATATGTGACACTATCGACGAAAATCATTTCGTTATGACAAGAACGTGACGTTGTTAGGAATATCAATAAACCCGGGAGCAGCGAGAGTGCATTTCGACAGATTCCATCGCTATGCACAAACATTGATAAGAATGCCACTTTCGTGACATCCTGGTGCCTGAAGAGCAGCGGCTCTGATCGTCAAGAGAATTTCGAGCTAACAACAGATAAGAGTTTCGTTTACAAGTTATAGGAATTCAATTAAAAATAATCCGGCGATGTTTAAGGTTCCATACGAAATCCTGAAACGATTGAAGCAATGACTGCACCGTCATTGATACCTAATCTAAACCATCAACCAATGTTCTTGAATTACGAATTTGATAACTATCAAAACTGATCGTAACAAGGATACTGATGAAAAATAAAGACCTATTTCGTTGTATAGTCAATTTTAATAGAGTGCAATAGTTTAAAAATCAATCAATTTTTTTTATAAAAAGTTTGATATAAACTGCGATCCATTCCATCATGAACTGTTCAAAATATCAATCTGCATTTTCAACAATTATATCTTTCATCCTAACTTAAATGATTTTTTATAATACTGTTTAATTTTTTTCCAACAATTATTCTTTCAATGACTTTGTCATCTTGGTTTTATTATCCCATATTGTATGTATTTTCCACGTATACCTATATTGTCCTATAACTGAATATTTTTTTAGCAATAAAGTATATTATTTTCATAACACCTCTACATTTGTTATACTTGATTCATTTTATTAGTTTCTCATTAAACCAACCTGAAACTAGTACTTCCGTCTCAGATACTTTCAGAGATCAATAATTTTTCAACAAATACACTCAACATTTCTCCAACTTCCTGTGTTCCTGTGTTCAGGATCTCCAGGATGTGTAATCCATCTCATCGTTAAAAAGGATGAAAGAAATCCACCATGGGCGAGATAAAGGTTCTAGTCTAGTTCCATTTTATAATATCGAGTTACATAAAAACGAGCAATATGGCGCTGATGCAATAATAAGAATGCGACGAACAAAGGTAATATCATTAAAATAGATTCTCTCCGGCAATCAGATTACACCGAACTGAACGTCGCTTCTGCTGATTCGAATATGGCATTTTACATTGTTACTCGCACTTGGATGACACGTACGACCGGAGACTGCTGGAAAATATTTTATAGAAAAGTGATTCTTCTGAAATAATTGAATATTACTCGCCGATACTTGATGAAAATCCATATTAAAACTAAGAAATTCAGACTTCTTTGAAATCGCCAAGATATTATTTTTGAAATATTGCCTATTTTCTGAAAACCAGTCAGTAGTTATCACGACATTGAATTACAGTAACAACTTCTACTGGAGTATAGCCCAAAGGAATTGCTTTACATTTTCTTCCGTAATATAATCCTGTAGATTTTTTAAATATTTTCTTATCCTTATGCAATCAATTATACAAACAATTTGTTCATTAAAATTTTTTGATTACTATATGAACCGAAACTATACCTTGAGAACAATTCCGCCAGTCGAAATTTTTTGGATGCGTTTCTTATCTATTAAATAAGCTTGAGATTATCACTTCAAAATATACGACTTCGATAGTTTTCCCAAAATGATATTAAATAATTAGTATACATTTTGATAATCATTGCATATTTGAACAATAAATAGGTATTTGAAATTGAAATGGTCAATAACTTCTATCATTCCCTGAAACGCTACACAACGTAATGTAAAAACAGTATTATTGTAAAAATGTCACCTGCATGAACAACAATCAAGCTCTTGTTGAATATTGTCATTCACTAACAGCATTATCGTATTTTATTTCAATAATAGTATTTGTTAGTTATCCATATAGTTGCTATGAGAACCGGTTTAAATATTGAACATTTTTGGCAAGCAAAGACAAATCGAACAATAATGTCTGCTGTTGCAAACACATTTCAAGTGATTCCGTTGTATCGATCTCCGGTTTTCCGGTGCCAATATGATGCGAGCCAAATTTTTTTCACGCTCATACATATTCAATATTGTTCGGGAAATTGGTTTGGCACTCGTTTAGTTACTCGTTTAGAAGCAGTTACATATGAAAATAACAGCTTATATATTTTTAGAATGAAATTCAATCGAGTTCTGTTGTTTTAATTTTTTTTTTCTTTGGGAAGTTTACCACATTTTTCGTTCAATGTTGGAGCTGGAATGTTATGTTTTTAGACAGCTTTTTTGAAATTTCTGACAAACATTCAGCCCCAATCGATTCATAATCTGTTTCCACCCGGACATTCATTACACGCTTCCAGCGACACAGGATCCGCACAACAACTTCGGTTCCATTCGCGGCGTTTCGTCCATTGTAGCATCAAGTCATGCACGGAAACAACAGTATCGATAGCATCGTTCAATTCAACGTCCATGGAGAATCGCTCGACCTATGCATATACAAAGTGAAATAACTATCCCGGCACGTCATCTGCCGATGCATCATTTCGCAGCGTTGTGTGTTCCAGATAAGACCCGACAGACGAACATTATTCAGAATATATTACATCAAATAATGACATCCTGTACGCGAGAGATAATTCAGATAGGAAATGGGTGAGTGATCGGTGCTTAGTGCTGCTCGAAATAACTTTTTATCATATAATGAACACATACTGTTCATTGGAATATTGCTAAGTGTGCGTTTTTACAAGATATTACTGCTGAGTCTGTGGTTGTCTATCGCTAACTTGATTTGAATCAAATCAGACTGATATTTCGAATCGATTTAAGATATTTGCTTTTTTAATTTTTTTATAGCTGAAGTAGATTATAATTTTTGTCAAAATGTAATCACTTAAATTTATGTAAGATCTGAGGGCCTAATAATATATTTATAATAACACTATGCAGGTGCTCTATACCTAGTCGTTTGCCATATAAAATTTATATAATGAACCTTTAGTATTTTAATTTTAATTTGAGGCTATATTTTCATTTGGTTTTATTTGGTCACAGTATTATTATCATATTAACACATAAAAAATAAATACAACTAATTTCAAAAAGAGGGTCAGATGCATCCATCTGCCTTTCAAATTTCGAAGAAACCTTTACGAGACCATGTTTTATTTTTATATCTAAAGTTATAAAATTGACTATTTTTCAATTTTCATATACTAGTTTTAAAAATATCTTCATGAATGTTATATAAATATTGTATGATTGATATCAGTTAAATCATATTATTAAACCTGCAATGTACACAGACACACATACACACAGAAATGTAGCTCAAATAATAATAGGTATTCAAATGATTGATTCATTGAACCCGTGAAAGAAAACATAATTACGAAAGTCAATGCAAATCAACAACAAAATGACGTAACAAACGGTACAAAATGACGCGAAACGTGCGAAGAATGGATGCAAACGTGAAAATCGGCCGAAAGAGAACGACGAGATCGAAATAAGGCAATGTAAACAGTGAAACGTTACAAAGTGACAAAAACCACACGAGCTATTAAGAGTTTTAAAGGGGATCAGTCGCAATTAAACGATGATACTACGGATAGCACGCGATACGTCTGCCTCGAGTGAGAGTTCCCCTTTAAGGTATCCCGGCTCGGGCCACACGCCCAAGAGGCAGAGCCGGCTTCGGGAAATTTGGGCAACCCGAGCTTTATTGTCTGAAGATAAAATATTCTTGACACTGAGTAAAAAACAACAAAAAATAAGGTAAACATATCCAAAAGACATACTTGGTTCAAATTAATATATAACTCAGTCAAACTGTAATACCCAATCATTCTTCAATTATCTCTCTGGTGTAACTAGGCAGATGGCTATACATCTTTACATCATTATAAAATAATGTTTTTAATCAAACACATTGTCTCCAGAATAAAAAGAGCTACAATCGTTAACTTTTTTTTACCGATACAAACAGTCGCCTACATAAGTATGGAGGTTTAGCTTTACACAAGTATTTCATAGCTCCCTTCTGTAATTGAATTACCGACTTCATAAAATTATGGGTACACACACACACACACACACCCCGTACTTTGAGTGACACTGTATCACAGAGCTGTTTTTCAAGTATCAATTCCCAGTTCACTAGCGGTACAAATTTGAATTGTCATCTTCTTCATATGAGTATCAAATTACAGTCCACCGTCCATAAAGAGTAAATGTTCCAGGTATTCTACTTCCTTATGGTTTTTTATTCCGATGGCAATACATACAAACCTTTCTACGAATCTTCTCTCTCTCTCTAATTCTTTTTAAACGATTTCTCACAATTCCTTTCTCCCCACTGTCAGTCGAAGATTTGCGAAACTCACTTGGAAAAGAAAATATAACTAAGAAGATTGTAATGAATAACATAAATGAGACAACAAACATATGGAGCCGAAATGTTTGCAAAAAATATAATTCGAATTACCGACCAAATAGAAAAATAGTGGTTTCAAAACAGTGTCTTGAAAGTTGATATGGCAAAAACTCTGATAAGCCAAATTTTTGTCACATGAAGGATTGGATATATTTCCAACTTGTGAAACTATCGTAATCAACATGATTATTTATATTTTAGTCAAGTCACTGTAATGACACTGTTATTCAACTTACCTTTCCTAAAGAAATTTTATAATTACATTATTTTTATTTATCTAATTATATAACCTTTCATAACTGCATAATCTGGACTTTTCAAGTGACTTCCACATTGTGTTTTTAAATTAGGGTTTGCAGTTCATAGCGAGAGTAATTTTTCCAAGGTTTGAGAAAAAAAAAAGTTCTCGAAGATTACTGAATTGTTGACTGAACTTCACTAACAAATACATTCTGTGAAACATTATTTATAACTCGCTTGAAATGTAATTATTAAAAGCTTTTCGAAGGATCCAAGGAGTCTGTTGTTTGCTAGCCTGGCTTATATTGAACAAGATCAGCCATTTGTAGTCCTGATAGACCAGCTGATAATAATATTAATGCACATAAAACATTGTTCAGAGAGAAATAGGAACTAACCTAGAAATCCCGTCCCTGGCTTGACGAACGCGACTCGAAACTCTTCCCACCCCCTCCCACCTGCGGGTAGAATGGAGGAGGCGAAGTGTCGCTATATTCATCGCAGCTGGCCGGTGCTGGTTTTCATTGAAGCATTTTCCAGCCATCACACATTCATTATACAATATTTACTATGACAAATGCATGACTCTGAACGCGGGGAGTGGACCGGCGTCACTGTACTTTAGATCGAAGTTGCTGTTGCTGCATCAATCGACGGAATTTCTATTTTCATATTTTTGATTACGGCTTGGTGAGAGTTATAAGGGACGTTTGCCGCAGGGAAAGTCGTGCAACCAAGTATCTAGTGAGTGTTAGGGATATTATTTCTCAAGCTAGGGTTGTTCTATACTTTGGTTTCTAATATTTCCAAAAGTATATCTTTCGCAATGCCAAGATAATACATTTTGAGAATAAAACTCTAATCTAAACGATAATACTGTATGCATTAATACGACCCGAGGAGTATTTTCAGAGCCTGTTAAAGATTCTATATTTCAAAATTATCGCTCCGTCCTCGAAACAATCAATGAAAATTTGAACAATTATATCTAATCGACACAAAAATAGCAAAAACAATAAAGCCGTATAATCTCAAGTACGACTTTGGTGAACCACGATAACATTATGTTAGTTCTCAAGATTATGTTCATCAATTATTCAACGGTTTTACTATGAAAAAGCTGTTTCTGACGTTTGTTAATTGTCTTGTTATGTTCATTATCGTATATAGAAAATCACACGTGTTTTCAGATTTTGTTATTACCTGTTTGTGGTTAATTAATATTTGGATTGGACCAAGGAAAAATAATAAAAATAATATTCCAATTAACATATTCGGTCAATTTTCAGAATCTAATTGATTGCTGTCCCGAATTATGATGAAATGATCTGAATTTTATGGCCCCTCTGGTGAATCTTGAATGTATCATTTGCTTCTTCCCCAAGGAAAACGGTTATTATACTTTTAGCAACTTGTCCTGGCCTACATTTCATCAACAGCTAAGCAGCCAATTTTTCCACTAACTCGAGCGCGCACATCTCTTATATAGCTTGGAAAATAATTCTGCATTTCGAACTGTATATATACTATAATGAACTCTCATAAATATATGCAAGTACCAAGCCATTTCACATTCATATTCACGATGTTTTTTGACCTTCTACAAAATTACAAGCAATAATGAGTAGCATTATGACACAATGATGTTTAATTAAAATATTAAAATAAGCGTATATGAATGAGAAGAATTAGAAGGAATGATGGTGACAAATTACCCGCATTCGTGTGCCAGTTTATTTTACACAATACAATAAACATGGTTTCTGAGAATGTACACCGTGGCAAAAAACCACAGGAATCAAACTAGGGAATTCATCGTCTATCAAACCGGAAATTAAGGAAGGTCTTCATATAAATAAAATGCTCGAAAAACGTTGAACTATACAAATAGACTTCTGGAAAAAAACATTTATTTGGCTTTCAATTCGAATTGAAAAATCCTTCTTTACTTTTTCTACATTAAATATTACTAGAGTTTTATCCCAACGCCAAACCATTATTTTTAACACCTCTAAACGTGGTTCAATCACGGTGAAGAAGATCAAACTAATTATTAGGTAGTACAGACATATAATATTAAAAATTTCGTAGCATATGACACTCAGTTACATTCTAGTAATTAAAATTAGCTATAAAATGAAGATACATTCTTTCATTTTTGAATGTAAGGATTTTACTTTGTCTGTTATACCATTTATTTCTCTCGTAAACATTTTCTTTCTGAAATTCTTTTATATAAAATATTTCAAAGCTTTACCAGGTATTTGTTTAACATTATACCCATATCTTGCACCTGAGAAGGTCAAACATGTATTCAAAGCCTGCATGTTCGTGTGTGTATGTTTTCATAACCATTACACGAGAGGTTCCACCGCCTTTTTTCACAAAGAATGGATATACATTTTTCTTCTTCTTCTCCAAAAGAATGTCAAAAACTGTAAAAATATATATGTGTTTGAAAACAACTTCTATTAGAAAAGAAATACTACACTTTTGAAGAATTTCGCAACAATAATGTAATGCTCCTATTGATGTGTTTTCCGATAATCTTGTCATAGTGCAAATTTAACCCATTTCTATCATTATGAACAACCTTATTGACACTTTCAATTATAAAATGAAAATAATATGTGGTCCATCAACGTATTCGATGGATCACTTAAGAAATAAATATATATTTCATAACTACTTGGTAATTGCATATAACAAAATCAAAAATGACCTCCGACAAAACCTCAAATCTTCGAGATAATTACGTAGACATTTAGCGAGAATCACAATAATGATACTATTTTTATCGGCTCTATTTTCGAATCAAACTATATACGAAAATAATCTACCACAGTATAACAACTCCAATTATGGCTTCTCAAGGTTTCACATCACTCGAATTATTCCGTGAATTGGTTATCAAAAATTATCATAATTGTGCAAATTCGGTCTGGCAAGTATATCATTACTGAAATTAGTTCCTTCTCCGATCATTAATATTGAATAGGTGCTCAAATTGGCCGGCTCCACGTCAGCTCCGACTCCGTTTATACAAGGTACCCCAAAAAGTCTGCATTGTGAAGCAAACTGTTTTTTATTATTGATTTCTCAATAGATTTATGAGAAATGTTGTTCCATTGCCTTCAAACTAAAATTCAACATTTAATTTTCATACTTTTCGTCTGTTATACGAGAAATGTCAAATAACATAAATTCTATCCAAGAAGATGGTGTCTCTATTTTTGAAAATCCTAAAACTTTTGAATTTTTTTTTCTTTGTAGTACTCACCTCTTATATTATCTGTAACATATTCTTTCTACAGTAACTAATTCAAATCGTTGAAACTCATATTTTCTTTATATTTGTGAAAATTATATGGTTTGATTTTTTTACTTCATAATTGTGAATAAACACAACATAAACAATGAATATTTTCGAGAAGTCAATAACTTTTGAATTACCTACTATTTCACGTATGAAACATACTTTTTGGCGTACCACTGTATATTCGTCGGCCATTTTGGCGAATAACAAAACATTCCGGAATATATCACATCTTCACTAAAACAAAAAACTGACGCAGGTCTTCCACAAGAATCATAATTTGAATTGAAATATGAAAGAGAAGATGATTTGGTTATCTCCGTTGTTGCCACGTCTTAAGTGAGATGTTTCTTCAAATTTAACCGTTGACATAAAAAATCCTGAAATGATCAATAGTAGCATCAGAAACATTTCATTGTTGATGAGTGAATGTGAATGACGTAGAGCTGTATTGATATTTATTCATCGTCAAGTGCAGTTTATGAAAAAACACGATATTGTCTTTAAAATATAACACTGAAATCGCTTTCAATGCGAAAATCAGGAATAGATACCTATATTTGCTAAAATATTAGTTTTTTCAAAAGGCGTATATCTGGTAGTTTTGGCATGTTGGACCGTGAATATTTCAGTCTGAATATGCCATGTGTGAATGTACAATATAAAACAGAATAACTGATATTGCCTCAATGAGCAATCACAATAAAGTGTAGTGTCATCATAGGAATGATATAAGATGTGACCTCTGTGCCATACCATCCTCACCGCCTTTACGAAGACGCCACCTATAGGATTTAACTAAAACTGAACCTTCATTCATCTGAGATAAATGAAGGTCGCCACTAGAATCTGATGCAATGAGCTAAGTAAGGATGGTAACACAGAAACAGCAATTCAAAAATAGTGAGTAACATATTTGAAACCCTTTATTCAAACAAAACTGTTAAATCCTAAATCTTATCCAATCAGTAAATCATATACAATAAAGACCAACCTTTCCTGGATTTTCCTCTTCGTTTCTACCGAAAAATCTATCGCTTCGGCAACAGCGATGTCCCAAGTGATAATTTGAACGACCTGCGCTGGCGTACTGAACGCTCACCAGTCGTCTCGCTCGGTATTGATCGGCCCGATGACGTCACGGCTACTTGTGAATGATCCACTACACAAATTGTTAGTAATTTGTATAAACAGATGGGGCGCCAACGAATTTGGTCCTTCGGACCGGATGCGATAAGGCAGAGCGGATTCTTCTTCGAGATTAATTCTACTCAGCAATATGTGTTCGGAATGTTCAATTATAGCAAGTGTGGGACAGGGTTCCGTGCGGTTTCAGAAAGTCGCGGAATATTTCAAGGGGTTGGGTATCGAGTGGAAGGTTTTTTGACGTTTTCCTCGGTGAAACCTGCTTTGCAAAACAGAAAATAGATTTAAAAGTGAGAAATACAGAATGCCTAAGAACCAAAAAGCAAACCAAACTTTACTGTCATTTTAAAATTTCGAAGAAATTATTAAATACAAGATTATATTTTTGGCAACTAATATATATTTATCTAATTCTGAAGAAATCTTCGATCACAAGTTTGCACATTGTATACTGAAATGAAAAGAACATGCAAAGTGTTTCTAAGCCGATAAGAAAAAAATAGTATTCTCTCAACGTCAATGAACAAAAAAACTTCCTATTTAGTAAAGGTGCAGATTTCATCACCTAATATTTAGGAATGAGGGTTAGAATATGCGAAAACTGTAGTGACTTCGAAAAATAAGTACCACCATATCGTATCTGAAGATATCCAGTTTGAACCGCATCTAAATGCCGTAACAAAACACTGCGATATTGTTAATGAATAAAAATGGACCTAGTAACAAGTCAACCTTGTAAATTCTCCCTTTCAACAGGAAACGATAACAGTTAAGCTAAAAACTTGAAAAAGAAATCCATATCTACTGACTGTGTCGATCAGAAGACATTGCTAACTTAACAGGACATTACTAGCTTCAATTCTTCATTCTGGTTTCAATTGCATTAGAACCAACCCATATCTTTCAGGTGTATTTGGTAAATTCAAAGACATGAAATTGATTGGTCCTCGATTATTTGCAGAATTGTATCAAATATTTATTTCACTATAAGGCTGTTTCACCTTTCTTGTGAATGTTATATTTTATTCTATATCTAAATCTCTTCGCCAGCGAACTTATTTTCGCTAAACGCGTCCTGCTATTTCCTGGTCGACGTTCATTTCTCGTCTTTCAGGAACCAATCCTAGTTTCCCCATTTCGGCGTCGAAATTTTTCCTGACAGTATGCTTGTCTTACACGTCGACCACAGTAATTAATCCGGATAATAGAAGCTAGTCAAAATATACGAGGAAGATGCAATGTCTTGTAGGAAGTTGTCAAAAAAGTCAAAATTCGAAAGCTGAAGAAATAAAAACTAACTCTTGCAACATGAAACAGTTCATATATAAAATATGGACTGCTGTCAATGAAAACATAATTTAATTTATAACTCAGGTTGCGTTTGCCCTTTATTCTACAACTGCAGCATTAACACGAAAAGTACATGAATTATTACATACATTGTAACAATGTTTGCGCGGTAATTATGCAAATGCAGAACAATTCGAACTATCCGAAGCTATCATTACAACCTTATTTATTATTATCACTATTATTACGGCCAGCCCGTCGAGTGCTTATTCGTAGATTACGTTTCAATAAGTCAATAATTATTATTCGTCATTAGAACGTTTTCAACTGTTCACGAGGAATATTAGCTATTTCTTTGTTCGAAAGACCATATTGCTGTGTATGAGGCACACCCATTTCCAGATATAATAGGATTTTCCACTTTTCATTTTCTTCTTTCAGAAGAATTTTTGTTTGGATACCAATTAGGTCATCGAATAAAAGAAAACTAAGGTCCCATCACCTACTAAACAGCTTTTTTAGCTGTGAACTTTTTTAAAAAAGATATCAGTCTCTCTCATAAAAAAAAACTATACAAAGAATTATGTGTTATCAACTGAAACTACCAATTCAAAGTCAACTGTAGAAGTTTATAATTCATTTTAATTCTTGTAGAAGTTAATGAAAAATGTGAATAGATGTACTTCATCTTTATTTATCGAAATAATTTACTCATTTGGAAATTTTTACACGAATTTACACATTTAGAATTTAATATAAAAAGTCAATTTGAAACATGATGATGATATAACATTTAAATTTCAGGGTGAAATAATCTCTCAGTGATTTTTTGACAAATTCTATACATATTTCAGCATGTCATCAAGTAAATAAAGTATTATTATTATTATTAAATATTTTCACACACATTAGCTGTAAACTCTCATATCCGTTCGTCACTTTTGATCCGACCGTGTTGGGTAATATAATATTCAAGCATTCGTAGGATTTCCTCTTCCGATGAAGAGGAAGTCTGACTGGTCCGTCATTTCCCATGACAGGGCCTAGACAAAAGCAACAAAGTCACCCGACCAAGTGGCAACCCAACAACCGAGATGGAAATAGAAACTTGTGTCACTGTGGTTGAAACCGAAGAGTTTTGTATATATACGAGGGGTATATAAAGGTTCATAATGTAGTTTATTCAAAAATGACAACAATAGTTTCTAAATCTGAACCAATATTTAATTTTGATGAATCCAGAACAAGCAACTAGAGGAATTCTACTTGTTCGATTTAGGAAAAATTCGGGCCTATATGGACATGAAATAAAAAACTTAGTAAAAATAAGACAAAAGTTATTTTCTTTATATATGATTATATTCAGGATCAAATGAAATTTTGAAAGAAGTTCTGATAGTAAACACAAACAGTTTTTTTGGGAAAGTAATGATCATAGTGCTTTTAAAAAATGTACTACAGTATTTGTTTTAAACAAAAATAGAACATCTATTTTATTCCCATTTTCTAGTTTCCTCATTAACAATTGCTTAAGGATATTACCCTTTCAGTTTGAAACTACTTTGGGAAATGAAAATCAGTAATAATGTGCATATTCTATGAATCATTAACAATATAATTATAACACACTCCATGAAGACGAGCGTAGAGTCGACGACCTTCGCCCACCTGGTCACACTAATTGGAGAATCGTTCCATGAAAGTCATCAAGAACAATGCTCTTCGCTAATTTGTACTTGTTTTATAATGGAACGTTTCCTATTCACCTGTTTCAGTAACAGATCTTGCCATCTCTAGGAAATTTCACAACTGCCCGACAAAACAAAATTAATAAACGACCAACCTTCTGTCAGACAGGAATCGACTACACAGCCGCCCATTAAAAATATTAATTCCCCTGTATAATTTTTCCGAGTTGGTAGCCGGTGTTCTAACAGGTCGAGTCCGTAATGATGAGTTAAATGGTGGCGTTTCTTTCTCCCCTGAAAAACCGTTCAGGGTAATGGTTGCGCAGGATTAAATGCAGGCAACACCTGCCTCCACCGTACTAATACAACACCTGCACCGTACCTGAATATTTATACGTGCATCGTTTCGCCGTGTAGGTTTTCTATTACCGATCAGTGGCGGTTGGGAAGTAACGACATCCCTCAGCTTACAGAATTCAATTATTTCTGATACATTTCTAAAATTTGTATAACCCTTATTTTTTCTGAAGAATATTATTATTTTTACTGTTCTGATGATTATTACGTAGAAAACTTAAAATGGAGTTTTTTTCAGTTATCACTTTAACGTATAGTGGCTATTACTGGCGTTTTTTCCCAACACCAAACCGTTATTTTTGATACTTCGACACGTGTTTCGTGAAGATTTGGTGTTGGAAAAGAATTGCAGTAATATTCATTACTACAGAAATATTCTAAACAGTGCATTACAAATAACGTATACCTAGAAATAAAAACACTTTACAGTAAATCTGAGCAAAGTAAGGAAAATTATTATTAGGAGAACGGTACTGAATATTTCAAAAACTGGGAAAAATGGACATAAAGTGCATCGCGACGAATACACTTTGTTCCACACTGTACTCAATATTGCATACACCTCCCTAGTGTTGACATAGGAACATTATCGTAGAAAATAATCCCCATTTTCCCCGTACAGACTAAGAAGCAGCTTTGGGGCCCCTCTTACCAGCACACGGGGGACCGTGTGTAATTTTGGATATAGCGCGAGAAACGAGCTCCGTTCTATTGGCTGGCGGCAGCTTACAGGAAGCAAAGGGCCGTTTCAGAGCGATCGATTCCGTGTGCCCTTCTCGCATTCGTCGAACGCCGATTCGGGGGCTTATTATTATTGTTTCCCTTTATTAGCACAGCTAGGGGCTTGACAAACATTACGACCGACCGGAGCAACACGATTTTCCTCTCATCAAATGACGAAAGCCGAGAAATCAGCTCTCGAGCAGTTGTAAGTAGCCGCATATTACCATTGCGAGAAATCCGACTCGAAGGACCACTTTGTTGATGAAATACGAAAACTACCTTTGAATTGAACAAAAATATATCAACTCGATTGAAATTACAACAGTAGGTTCCACCAAGTTAGGTAAATTTTTTCTAAAAAGTGAGCGTCTCTTATACATGCATCTCTCTAATACTTCTGAAAATTCATTGAGAATAGAGATGCCCCTATAATTATCCACATTTTTTGGATCACCTGCCTGAGGCAGGTGATCAGTTGTTTTCGATATTTTCAGAGCATCTGTAAATTTTCCCTTTTTTAGGAATTTATTTTCTTTGCAAGAAAAGGAGATAATAATTCTTCGAAATTTGTTATGAGTTTCATTGGGATTGCATCGATACTAAATGATTTCTCGTTTTTCAGTCAACATCAATATAATATGTTTCACTTCAAACTCAGAAAATTATGAAAAATCGTTGTTATTGTTATCTGTGGCACCAAAATCATTATCACTGAATACAAATTCCTAAAAGCGAAGAAAGCTGCGTCTCCAAAAAAGAAGAAATGAATTCTATCATTTGACTTCTGTCTCCGGCGGCGAAGTCTAAGAAAACATTATATATAAACTCTCTCGATCATAAAATCCAATTCATAATGGAACGATAATCCCAAGGGACTTCTTCTATGTTCTTGTGAACAGACATGAAGATGGTACATTTGGCCACAGAGTGTACAGGAAACCAACACACACAGACATGCACCTGAACAAACAAACCATCAACCACAACAAAAGAGAGGGGTAATTAAAACGTTGGTTGAGAGAGCACGACGTTTTTATAAGTCTTCCTAAGGAACATAATCACCTGAAAAGGGGAGGAGAATTCGAACGGGCCATACGACCTAGGAGAGAGAACATCAGCTCGGCTGGTCAAGGGAAAAGCTTTCTTTCCCTATATTGAAACTGTTACAGACCGTATTGGTGACGCGAAACTAATATTCAGGTCAACAAAAACATATAAGACAATGTCTAAGGTAAGCTAAGGATCCCAGAAAACCTTCAGCAACACCTGAGGTATACCGGATTCCTTGTAGCTGCGGGTCGGTCTTTGTTGGTTGGGGCCAACCAACTTTTCATTACTTTGCCTAAAATAGAACGGTATCATTTTGTGTATCTTAAATTAAATACAGAATAATTTTTGGCATAAAATTCGTCATTCCAAAATCGCATAATCACTTCTCCGAGACGGATTTTTGACGAAAACCCGCCGCTACCGCCGCTTGACAGGGAAAAAACCATTCCGCCATCCGAAAAAAGCATCATGTCCGCGCCATAAATACACGAGCAACCGCGGCCAAGTGCGATGTTTCAACTGATAAAATTATAATTTAAAACATGGCCCGCGCATATGTTGGGGTCACTCATACCGAACCACCCGGTCCAACGTATATTTATGGGTCCGGAGAGATGCAGAGACTCTGCCGCAGATGTGAATACTAAATCAGACTTATCGAGGAGCACAATGGAGGCGAGCCTTTCAATCCTTTCCATTTAAATTATAGAATAATTTCAGCCCTGGCTAATGTGATTTATCGAATAGAAGAGTGCATTTTTAAATAGGGCCGCGAGATCTACTGGGAATAGCCATCCTGCTTTGAAGAGGGTGACACACGGATAACAGAGTATAATGAAGCTAGTATCTGCTCAGAGTGTGTTCCTCTTTTTTTGGTGCATATTTTGAAACCAAGTACATTTTGGAGATACCAGGTCATCTGTGGAATTGGACAATAAAAGATTTTGGAAATACGCTTCCACGTTCAAGCTTATCGAAGACATCAAACTATTCCTCAAGATTTTTCTGATGAGATGTTTGCGTCTTCCATTCAAACTTGTACCACCAAAAAATGAGACCATGGACCCAAAGATATTCCTTATTTTTCTCAATAAAAGGTCTTAGTGAAACAGTCTCGTGGTATCTTATTTTCGCAGAGGAATTACAATGGTTTGTTTCCAGACTGATGAAACAGAACATCATTTGCTTCTGAAATGGTGTTGAAAATATAAGTAATATGATCTTTAGCATATCTTACAGTACATAACAAGAAAGATGAAATCAGATCCAATGCAGTTTTTTTTTGGGCTAGAGTACCCGGTCTGACTTGGAGATGACGTTAGTTGTTAAAAAATTTGCACTGTATCAGAAAGTACTCAATCAAAAAAGTAAATGTTTCCATTTTGAGAACGCTGCGTTATTTAGTATTTGTTTGGTAGCCATCGTTATATGGTACAATACTTTCATTTGAAAAGCCTCAGCCCAAACAATATAAAATCTGAATTGTGAAGATGTTTCAATTGAGTGTTCAGCAAAATTTCACAGCAACAAAGCATAATTCTTACGCAGTGGTTGTGAAACATGGACGAAACATGGTTTCATAGATGATACATAGGTCATCCACCCGAGACGAAAGAACAATCAAAACGAAAAGAGGAATTAAAAATATATATGTTTTATACCACTTTTAATTGTAACTAACGTTACTTCAGTTTCGTCCTATATGGACATTTTCAAACTTACTTACACAATAAACTATTATTGTGAAAATGTCCATATAGGACGAAACTGCAGTAAGGTTAGTAACAATTAAAAATGGTAAAAAACATAGAAATTTTTATTTATTTTTTCATTATGATCTCCTACCACGTAGTAACGGCTACATCTATTAATTTAACAATCAAAACAGTGGACTCAAAAGGGAGAACCGGCTCCAAAGAAGGCGAAGACCGTTTCATCTGCAGGCAAGTTCATGACATCAGGTATTATGCGAACTTATTGCAACGTTTGAGTGCATAAATCAAGCAAAAGGGACTGTATTCGGCTGAGAAAAAGTGTGGTTTCGTCAGGACAATGCACCAGCTTACAAATGCATTATCTCAATGACCAAAATTAACGAATTAGGAGTTTGAATTGCTACTTAATGCATCCTATTCGCTAGATTTAGCCCCATCGGATTATTTTCAGTTCCTAGACTGGAAAAAATAGCTTAGTAGATTTCCCAACGATAAAAAAGTGATGTCGGCTGTTAATGGAAATTTTGAGGAGCAAGACAGTTCTTATTGTAAAAACGGTATCGAACTTATTGAACATCGTTAGGAAAAGTATACAGAGCTGAAAAATAAATAAATTTTTTTCCAAAATGTTTGTGTTTTCTTTGTTAAGCTGGGTAGGCACTTCTGTGACCTGAGGACCTTAGGTATTGTCCAAACTAGGTGACGCTCTTAAAAAATGATACTGAAATTTTATGGAAGCGAGTAGTTTATTCCTATTTCTCTGCGAAAATTATTAAACTATTCACATAACGCCTCCGCTACGTCATAAAGGAAACGTGCATTCGAGATTTACAATCGTATCTCCAACCTTTTCTGCTGCGAACGAATCAATACCTCCGCGACCACCTCCCGATGAAAAATTCAGGAAATTCATCACGCGTCACTATTTATTTAGGTGTTATCCTGCGGGCCGGGGTTAGAAGGACCCACGAACGGGAAGAAAGGCAAAGACAGCAGGAGCAGCAGAGCCAAAACGGCCGAAGTGTAGAATTCACTAAAGAGAATATGAAGGGAACGCCTGTAACCGATTAGAGCAGACAGTGTAGGGGTGGTTTTAAAGGGGATGGATCGACGCCGAGCAGCGCTCTCGCTCGGTCCGCTTTAACCTCGCGCTAATTATAAACCGGGGTGTTAATAGCAGGTCAATTTCGTATTTACCGACAACATCGGTGTTATGTGCAGCTGCTTGTGTGTGTGTCGTCCGTCGACGGTTTATTGTTGTTTTTCGACGTTGTCGTCGCTTTTGTTGAGCGTCGACGGAAAGTCGCGAGTGGGAGTCACTAGTGAACGGATTAACTTTTAAAGTTGCATCAGATATTTCATTATTTGTCTGTTACCACGTCCTATGCATGCCTTGAGAGCTTTTCAGAGGTTGGTTTTGTTGATCAGCTCGAATATTAACCCTTTAGTGGGAAAACAGTATGAAGAATGTATTAATGCATGACAATGAGCTTTGAAACAGAATGAAAGATTTTGTTTCTACCTGAACAGAACTTGGCAAGGGTTCAGCTAACCAAATTAGGATAATCAGAAAATGACCAAAACTAGATCCTACAACTAACTTGTAACTTTTATATAGAACTGGCCAAACAATATCCTTCAAAAATAAGGGCCATCAAAAAAAATCTGTTTAATTCTTAGATTTATTTGCGTTATTATATTTTTCGAAAGCATTCGACAACCGGCCTCAACAATTTCCAGCATTCCTCACTTATTCTGTGGCACGTTGAGAGACACCAGACTCCTCTGGTCTACGAATATCTTCGATTGAAAAACTCAAAAAGCTTGGAGTTCATAGAACGGATACTAAATGAAAGAAAATCATCAACATGGCATAAAAATCTTTCGAGTGAGTCCTTTGAAGGACTCGATCTATTCAACAAGAGTTTAAAGATCGATTTGGTCTCTCGTCTCTCGAAATGAAATCTTTAACGTGGTTTGTGTTGAGAGTGCAATTCAGCGCTTGTCAGAGACACCGAACCGATTTTTACTTGAAGGAAAACTACAGGTGTGAAGAGGATATTCGAAGACGAAATAAGAAGCGATTAATGTGGAAAACTCGTAAAATCATTTTCATGGTTGAAAAACTCAGTTTGAAGACTTGATGAAATTGTTGTTTAAAATGATATCTTTTGTACCTAATCTGTCTACAATGTATATGCACTAACGTTGTTTAATAATCGGAAAATAGTAAAACAAAAGTAATACTAACAATCAACGTTGAAATTGGTTTTAGAAACAAAGTAGTTCTTTACTCTGTTTTTTGATGTCTTTAAGGAGATATGTTCACACGTAAATCTACTTCATTAGAAAACTCACTGAACCATACAGTCCCATGTTCTGGGCGATTATAGTTGCCGTGATGACCATTCCACTTAAGAGTTGACCTTTTGCCTAATAAAATTACCTTTCCTGCTCACGTACGAAATGCCCATACGTCGGTTCCCAAGGTACTATAAAATTTCGTATGGTTTCTCATACAAGCATAACTGTACTTCATACTAATTTACCTGGACAATTTCTTTGCTCACAAAAAAGAAGTAATTGAAGCTGTAATGAACAGGTTCGAAAAAGTTTATGATCGTTTTCAAGAGAGAAAGCAAGCCGATATATCTTTTTTGAAACGCGGCTATCTGAAATGTGCGGTCACAAAGTAGTCTTTCAATTCGGAGATGTGGTCGTACAAATAATGACCGACAATAACTCTGCTCACTGTTATGAAAAGATTTTTACCAACAAAAAGTCAATAACGTAACATCAGTTCTTAAATTCGTTACCTCATCATTATTATCATCAACCGTTTATTAACAGTGGTTAGCTCGAAAACAGAAAATATTCTGAAAGTTGCCTAATTTTGGAGTAATATAATGTTGATAATACGTGAATTTTTTAAGATTTTGAAATGAATGTTAAACATCAAATAGTGATAATACTTGGATAATATAGTTTTGTTCAATGAAAACTGAATAGTCACTGTGGCAGAGTTGAAGAACAAAGATTTAGATTGGATAGAAAACAAGGCAAACAAGGCTTTTTGTCTGCCACAAACCACCGTTAATTTTTTTGTTTTTAGATACAATACACTATAATAATAACACAAGTAACTTGCTTCCACAACCGTTTTTATACTGACTCAATTCTATCTAATTATTGTTCTATGTAATAATAATTTGAATCATATAACCTTCTACCTACCCAATGACTAATACTTTCAAACGAGTACAGGTATAAACGAATTGAAAATTCAAACGTTACAAAAGAAAATTTCATCAGCTCATTAAATGGACATTTAATGAACTAATTACTACTTTCCACGTCAGAACTCATGCCCCTTTTCCAAAAATGATTTGCAAATGTGGAATGGTCTTCATATTCAATGAAGTACACCTCTACTAGAAAAGGTTTTCCTCGTTTGGACAATTTAAAGTTTTGGAGAAGAACCACAAGTCAGCCTAGATACTTTATATACTTATTATTTTATACTTTATATATTTTATTGTATCTGATAACTTTGCTCAAATTATTATTTGTCATGTAAGCCACGACAAAATATTTCCTATTCAAAGAACGAGCCATGTTATTGGTGAGTTCATCAAATAAGTCAGTGTCAGATTGTTGAACATCTAAAATGTTTGAATTGAAGAGGATATATTTTTAGGAGTGATTAATTTTTGGGAAAGAAAGTTTTTGGATTTCTACTACTCCATCTTGATACAAATAAAAAAGGATAAGGGAATCTTCCAAAGAAAGGAAGGAAGTAATCAATTTGCAAATAATTAACTCTATATATGGATGTGTAGATCATGCAAAGAAGTAACTTTCAGACACAAACTAGAAGAAAGTCCTCCTGAAACAGCTACTTTCATATAAACATTGAATTACACGAAAGAAAAAAAATCTTTCGAAACAAATACTTCATATAGAAGTATTTGTTTCGAAAGAATTTTTTTTTCTTTCTTTCAGTTTGTATCTGAAAGTTACTTCTTTGCAGCATCTACACATCCATATATAGAGTTACTTATTTGCAAATTGATTACTTCCTTCCTTTCTTTGGAAGATTCCCTTATCCTTTTTTATTTGTATCAAGATGGAGTAGTAGAAAGCCAAAAACTTTGTTTCCAAAAAATCTAAAATATATTTACCAACCCTGAAAATAATATTTTCAAATGATGGTACTTGAAAATTATCCATTGACAATGTCCCGTTGAACATAATAAAGTAAAGTGAACCTGTATCAGCATCTAAAACTAATCGAAAACACGAATAATATCTCGTTTGGCAATATCGAATCTAGAGGTGGATTTTATTCCGATGGACGATTCTTATTCAAGAACCACATCTGCGCTAAACCGATAGAATAAAAAACTCCATGTTCTCGTACAAAGCACAGTCTACACGGCTGCATTACATATGCTTCGGTAACCATTTTAATAAATGGTATACATATGGGACCGCGCCGTTAAAATGCAAATAATAAAAACCAGTATTAATATCTTGTTTAGATCTGGAGATGCCTCTTTGATATACACAAAACGTATTTACGAAACTCGAATTTCTTGTACCGGAGTCAGTATCTGGTCGATATACCGTACATGTAAAAGTGTACACGGTTCAGTTTTTCAAAAGAATCTCATTATTGAATGAATAAAAAACATTTGCATAAGGTAGGTATTTTCATCATCGGTATACAGAGAAGCGTTGTTGAATTATTAATAGGCTGTAGAGTGTAGGCTGGTTGGTTAGTGCGAGAAAGACTGCTTCTCAAAAATATTTCGGCAGTGACTAAACAACCAACGGGTGTTGAAAATAACACCACATAGTGTCTCTTCTGAACTAGTTACTACTTTCAGTTCCAGCACCGTTTCACATTGAAATTTACCTCACTAGAACATGGGCTGAAAAATATCGGATCTAACACATGTGTTTTCATAATAGTTTTTAAATTATTTTTACTTCAGTGTAGAACATCGTTGTAGAACACAAATAAATTGGTCAAGGCACTTCATTCAACTATTTTGTTGTTGTTTCCTTTTTAATTTCGCCAGAAAGACATGTAAACCTTTCAGAAGTTTCCTACCTATTGGGATTAGTAGACACTGCCCAACATGAATAAGGATTCAATATTTCATTAAGTTAAACGAAATTCTTTTTCTATATAGCTGTTTAAATTTACATTCAAAGGTAGAATGTATTATAATTATTCTTCTTCGCGAGAGGAAGACATTATGACTCATTAAAATACTAGGTGACTACGCTAAAATACAGGAAATGCTTGAAATTTCTGGAGAAACATGCGGAAAGGCTAGTCCTTACTACGACAAAATGATTAATTCGTTCATCAGTGTATTATGCATATTCTTAGGAGAAAATACTCTAAACACATTCGATTTGTCTTTTGAAAATGATACTGACGTACTAAAAATGTTTGATAAATTTTAATGAATCATTTGCTTCACTCTGGCAATTTCTACAACGCAAACTATTAAACCTTAATTCCTGACCCAGATTTATTTTATTATGCTTTGCATCAATAACTCAAAAGACTGAAATCGATATATCGTGTATGTAGCGGATTTATTATTCATATCATGATGGAAAACAACAAACAGCACATTATTATATCTATAGTGATCCATTTGAACATTTGTATTTTTTAATGAGAGTCTTCAGATAGCTCATCAGATTCATTTGCAAAATGTATTAAGAATGTAACAACTAGATAGTAAAATTGAATAAACCAAATTGTAACCGAAACTATATACAAACATAATCATGTCATTAACATTCCCAAAGAAATAAAATATATATTATGCCATAAGAATGCACTCAGAGAAGGTTCCCTTGTTATCACGTTTGGTTCTCCAACTTGTTTCTACAAGTTCTCGATAAAAGTCAGAATTACTATCTAAGAGTATATTGGAAGGTAAAAGAAATTCAGAAACATAGACATAATGTAAATAATCTACTTAATAGCTCTTTTGTCAAGTCACTTTGATTCAACTAGTAGGAAAGAAGCCAGTTGCCTCATCACTTTCGATAAAGTCTACCACAGACGTAGACGAAACGACAAACATAAAAACCTACAGATAACTAGGAGAAAATACGGAAGTCAGGAAAAAATGTGAAAAAACTGACTAACATTGCGGAATCTATACCTATCTATTCGACCGCTTCGATAATATAGCGGTATAAGAATTTTGTGCAAATTTAAAAGTCATTAGTTCCCGTATTTACCAATCATTTTCGACTAATTTCGAAAACCATTTGAATCTCTAATAACTCACCTCGGGCTTATAATTATCTTAACGTCTTAACGGAATATCGAGCTCGAACTTACCTGAAAAAAAAAGAAAAAATTTATGAAACGTGTACGTGTAATTGACGTATTTAAATAAAACATGAAATGTATGGAAATAGATGCGACAAATTTAAAAGTTTCGCAATTCATAGATGGTAATTCGAAAATTTACATTCAAAAGTAAAAATTTCAATTAGGGAAGGCAACATTAAACGAGAAAAAATGTGCATAATTTCGAGGTAAAAGTGAATTATTATTTTAATTAGTACAAATGACTATTCGAGTGCGCATTGCTATGCACAAACTGAAGAAGAATACGAAACACTCATGCGATATTTACATACAATTACTTGTACAGATTAGTCGAAATTTTTGGGTCACGAGTAGCACATGAAAAAATCATAGGGATGATACAGAAATGTTAAATTGATTTTCTCCAACTGTAACATCACATAGATTCAAACAAGTACAGCTTATTAAAGTAAAAATGAATAACGTATCGTAATCTGAAATCGACGTAATGATTAAATGCGATTGAATTCAAACATATTTATGTGTTAGATGAATACTCTATAAAAATATCATTCGGTGCAACTCGCAAAATGATATTCAAGTTCTCCAAAGGTTTATGAAAGACCCCTTACTCACTCTTTTCATCTAATATGTTAATGACAGATTGTACTCCAGTGTTGGCATCTTTCACTATTCCTCATTCGCCAATCAAATCTACATTCAGGAATTTTTCGGAACTTTTTTAGTTACTTCAGTCTGAAGACATCTGTATTTTTCAGGACAGAACACAAATACTACAGGAACATCCTCAAGATGCTCTAAGAGCGGTGCAAAAGCAACGATTCACAATGGATTTGAATCGCTGGAGATCAAATTCATTTGGGAAAACGTTTCCGGGAAGTTTATTTCAAATTCACGCAGATCTCCAAATGAAAGAGTTTTCAAACATTAAACAGTGAAGTTCGAGGTGTATTAAGTTGAACCTCAAAATGATGAGCAGCCACAGTCTGTCGCGTATTTCTGGTATGTATCGTTCTTGATGGAATTGAATGTGTCAAGTCACTT
>WOGP01000078.1:0-33864 GCA_015342065.1 Leptinotarsa undecemlineata
GGTTAGGTGTCGTCATTCAAGGTCGTGTGACGTCTCAAGGTCAAAAGGGGTGGGGGGAGGCGTTCAGTCGGCATTAGCAACCTACTCCCAGGGTTGGCACTAAGGGTGGTATATATACCTTAAGTGGTTCGAAGAGTCCCACATCCTAAATGGGTACGACCAATCAGCTTTACATCCTTCCTGTTGAGAGGACTTTAGAGAATACTGGACGGACAAATCAGGAAGATGGTATTGTATGTATCCCTTTTGAATAATCACCAGTATGCTTATCAAACCGGCAAGTTGAAAGATTCAGCAATAAACAACCTTGTAGAGAAATTATTCCAATCCCTTGACAACAAGGAAATTGCGGTTGCTGTATTTTTCGATATTGAAGAAGCATTTGATAATGCACTAACTGAATCTATAGGCATAGAATCAACCATAACTGGCTATATCTATGCCATGCTGGTGAACAGAAGTGCAACAACGACTCTTTAAGACGAGGCCATTAGGTACAGGGTTAGCAGAGGCTGTCTTCAAGGTGAGGTACTATCTCAACTTCTGTGGTCGCTCCTGATGGATAGTCTGATTGATGCCCTTGACAGAAGAAGAGTAGATCTGCAAGCTCATGCAGACGACCTTGTCATCTTGGCAAGGTCCACGTCGGTAAGGGTAGCTTGTAATATCCTCCAAAGTACGATGAACGTTGTTTACAGTTGGTACTTGAGGGAGTAGGGAATTGGATGATCTAATGCCACTTCCTCACAATGGTGAGGTCATTTCATTTGGAACGGAGGTAAAATATATTGGCATTGTCCTTAATTAAAAGTCTCCTGGAACGCTTCCTTGGAAAAATTTTCACACAAAGTCAGTCTAGGGATATGTCGAAGGATTTGTGGTGAAACTTGGGGTTTAGGTCTCAAACATATCCATTGGATTCATGTGATGATAGTCAGACCAATGATAACTTATGGTGCAATTGCCTGGTGACCGAAGGCTTTACAGAAAACAGCCCAGGCGAAGCTCTCTGGCTCACAGAGAGAGGCTTGTCTGACAATCAGTGGTCTATCAGTATGACACCATCAGCGGCCATGGATATCCTTCTAGATCCACATACTCTACATATTATTCTGAACTAAGAGGCTAGATGGGCTGCATATAGACTGTACATTGCCAATTGCACAAATCTATTCAATGCAGAATACAACAGACTGCTGTTTGACACTGGAAGTCACAGCATTCTGAAAATTACCTCTGACTTCATGCCTCCAACTGTCAACTACGAACTGCCTTATAGAGTACTCTTTCCAAGTAGAGAGAACTGGATCCTCCGGAATTAGGAAATATTAAGAGCTGATAGTTGTTGGTTCGCAGATGGATCAAAAAGACCTTTCGGTTCCGGTGCAGGTCTTTTCAGTGGCAGACCCAGGACAGAGATATCAACCTGCCTAGGAACCTATACGACTGTATTTCAAGCGGAAATTTAGGCTATTGAATTGTTTGCGGAGACTGGAAGACTCCTACCTCATACACAAGTCAATAAAAATATTCTCGGACAGTCAAGCGGCGTTGGAAGCTCTTGGCTCCAACGCCGCTACCGAGCAACGTCTGAATTGGTATCAAATTGCCCAAAGCGACTCACCTCGATAGGAAGTCTTAACAGATTGTCTCTGGTCCAGATTCCTGGCCATACTGGCCTGGAAGGCAATGTGGCTGCTGACTCCCTTGCAAATAAGGGTACTACAAGCAACTTCGTCAGACCAGAACCTGTGAATGGCAAACCTGTGAATGCAACAAAAATTGAAGCATCATGAGACTCTGACTATCGGAAGACAGTGTGTGTTGATCTGATTGGCAAATGATGAAACAGCTGGGGACCGAATTCGGTCACCTGCCCCGCTGGGTACCGAATAAAATTTTTAGAGTTTCGCAGAGCCGAACTCTTACCATCAACCTTGAAGACCACTCACCATACAAACTAGTCGGCTTCGTTAATGTAACTGGGTTCATTTGGTCGAGTGTGAAAATGTGTAGGCCACAATAAACCCTTGCGAGTTGCAGTGGAGGGTCGAATAGATCCACTCACTTTGGACCTACTCTAACCTAACCCAACCTTACAATTCAATTTGAAATACAGTGTCCATGTGTCCTCCCGAATAGTCGACATTGAGGAATGATCTATGTTTATGAACAGGCCACACATATTTCGTTATAGAATAGCTTTCTCGAGCGTAAAATAATAAGTTACTTTTGAATTACAACTATTTTAAACTCTTTTATATTACTTGCTTGTATGCCTACTTTATAAGGTATAAATTCGTATGACTATATGAATAAATTGAATTTTCGAAAGGATCGTAATTATATTTACCTTTTTTCACCTAAAAATAAGCAGATTCAAATATGGCGTATTACTCATTTCAGTTTGATCTTCAATAAGATATTGAAGATATCAAGATGGAGTAGTAGAAAGCCAAAAACTTTCTTTCCCAAAGATATTGATATTTTTCGATTTGTTTATTTCCAAACTTTCCAACAAGTTGAGTTTCAAACCTTTCTTCTGGAAAAGGAGGGGCTTGAACTCATCGTCGAAGCACGTGTCGCGGTTTTTGTAAAACTCTTTATGCTGAAAATGAACTGAATTAATGAGTTTCAATTATTATACAATTGATCCTTTAGAGAAAGCTCTGTTTTTCATCTATACAGAATTATGAATGAATGCATCATCACAGTGTTATCAATAATAATATCATCTTTCATCAGTCGCTTCTTCAAAAATATCATTTCATGCATCTATTAAAGAATATTAGGGTATTTTTCTGATGTCAATTTTCAGCTATAGTGTTACTGCACGTTCTATTCATTTTTAAATATGATGTAGAATCAATCAGTTTTTTTGCGTTGAAGCACACGAATACATAAATGCCACACTCACTTCATTTTTCATTGGTTCGTTGGGTGTCAAGCACATTTTTCGAAAAATGTGCTTATAAATGACAATTATAGTTATCCACCAATAGGTAGCTTCACCCATGAAAAATGGTTTCCAATGGTCAAAAATGTTACAAAATCTTCCACAAAATTCAGGAGTGTTCTGTTTTCTGAAAAATCGTTTAAAAATTTCGTTTGTTTCAGAATAACGCGTTTACCAATCATCTACTCATTTTTACTGTTTAAATTCGATTTTAAAGGGAACCATTTGTTTCTAAAGAATTATTATTTTCACTACTCTCGTGCATTATAAAATATAAATAAATTTTTTCCATTATCTATTGATTAATACAATAAACAATCTGTAAACGTTTCAGTTTACTCCCCTTGAGTACTCGTAACTGGATGAGTTTGAAGTAAATTCCACAAAAAGATAACAGTAACTTATAATAATAGTAACGGTTAACTGGTGGTAGTTATTGATTTTTTCAACAAAAAAGCTGAAAAATGACAAAAAATTCGATAGGAAACTGATTTTCCCACAAAAATTTCTTTCGTTCTGTGTATAAAATTACGAATCGAAAAACATTCACTTGTGAACTAGTATTTTGTATACTTCCTGTTAATAAGAACGAACGTAATAAGAGTTTGTTATATTTTGCCTTCAGAATTTACATGAACGTCAGAACGGATCAAAATGTTAGTAACAGGTTAGTTTTGAAAAGTATTTACTTCTTCTTTTCTTCTGTCAGATCATCCAGTTGGTTGTCTGTCATATCAAAATCATCGTAGAAAATCAACAATTCAATGAAACGAGATATAGACTCGGGAAAATTTCAGACTCGCTATTCATTATGAAGATCCAACGGCATTTAATATGAAGAATATTACATGAATAATTGACTACAGGTCAAGTTCTACAATAAATCGAATTGGAATATCAATATTTTCTTGTATACAATTTGAGCACTATATATAAGATAGTATTCTTGTTGGGTTACCATTCTACTTTCTACCATATATTTTTGCCATCTCCATTTAGTCAAAATGAAGACTCAAGAAAAAATAGTTCACAAAAAGGCAGAGAGATAAATTGCTAGCAAGATTTTTATATTCATAATAACCACAACGATGAGATTCTTCTCATCCGTAAAGTACGTACTTACTCCTTAAGTACTCACTTCTCTCTCAGAGAGAAAGAGAAGTGAGTACTTACTGGCGGTTGCTGGAATCCATACAAAACTGTAGAAGTTATTTCTTGTTGGTTATTTCATTCTTTCCAGATATTATACCAAAATTTGTTCCAGGGCTAATGAGATTGAAGGACATCTGTAATGGAAAATGTTCTATGCACATTTTGAAAACACTCAGTTGATATTTCACAAACAAATATTGAATAAACATTCAACACACGAACAGAAATGTATTCAATAATAATAATAATAAATGCTTTTATTGAAAGGTTACTCAGTACAAGAGATACTAATCTAACTTGACAAATGGCAGAATTCAACGTCTGCACATGATAAATAAAGACAGAAATTGCTCTTCCATCTAACCAGTAAGAAATAACTTATATTACTACACATTATTTGCTTAATGAAGAACAGAAAAAAAAGGGAGAGAAGCAGAAGAAAAAAAAAAAAAGAAAAGAGAGGCAAAAAAAGAATAAATCAGAATTTTATGTTTTATATGTGAAAAATCATCACAAACATAATGATAAATTTGATGATTTCTATATATTTATGGTAAAAACATATTATACATAGGTGTCAACTGATCAATGTTATAAAAGGAAGGAACCGGATCGTAGCATAAATCTCTTCAGATTTTTCTTTTCTTCCTCTTGTGGTTAACAAATTACTATGATAAGTCAGAGTGAGGTTGATGGCGGCAAAACAATGTATTACAGTTGATATTTTATAATTCTGTTCCTATCTGTCACACCAGTAATAATGTTTGTTATAATTTTAAGGACAAATTACAAGCACAACAGGAAAAACTTTCTCAGGAAGTTCATTTCACATAAACCCAGTTCTCCAAATGGAAGAGTTATCCAACAATGAAATTTGAAGTGCACTGGCTTAAACCTTTCTGATGTGTACTGTTCTTGTTGAAATCACATGTGCAAAGTCACTTCCCGTGGAAGTATATATAGAAGAAAGACTTTCCAAACTTTCTTCGATGTTCCAGATTATCAAGGTTGCAAGTTGGTATTTCTGATCAGGCGGATGGCTCTTCCCTTGATAGAATTCAGCTTCAGAATATCCTTAGTGGTGGAGCTCCATACATGAGAACAATAATAGAAACAAGTCTGATCTGAGCTTCATAAAGCATCAAAAGTTGCTGAGGTGTGTACAGTTTTCTGGTTCGGAACAGTGTTTCCAGCTTCTCGGAAGCCGCCTTTGCAATTCCAGCGATATTACTGTGGCTGTGCCAAGACATATTGTTGTTCATTTCAACCTCCAACAAATCTATCGAAGCAGAAAGCCGAGTTGTCTGTCCTGACATTATTATATTCGGTTTGGAGGCATTTATCTTTTGGGAGAAAACAGATGCTTGGGTATTTTGTGACATTGAATTGAATCTGGTTACTTTTATCCCCAGAAATGCAACCTTCTGCTGCCGGTGAAGAAGAGCATCCCTAGCGGGTGTCCTGGAATCCAAATGAATGAGGAGACAAGTGTGCTGTCGTCAACCATACACAAAAATTATCCGATAAGCCATGACATCGAAGTTTAGCCAGCAAACCCAAATGCCAGACATGGTCAAAAGTCTCAGAATTATAAAACGTAACAGCTCTTGCCTCTACATGTTTTCCGATTGCGTTATTCCAAATTCAGGTGACATACGATGAAAGGTCGTCTGGTGATTTTTGAAAGCCTTTTTGATGTTCGCCTAAGATGTTGGAGCCTTTCGAATATTTAATGATATGGTGGTTTATGGCTCTCTCTATGATTTTTGATATCACTGCTGGTAAAGCCACTGGTCCATAGTTATTTCGAAGATTTTTTTTGTCCATTTTGGGAAGAAGCTAATCGCAAACAATCTTTCAACAACTAACGCGTAACCGGAGCCAAACTTAAACTCCATAAGGAATATTTTGCGTTCTTTTATTCTGTAACACCTCTGTTTTATCTATTTAGAAAGTGATTCTCATGAAGTTCGCTGGTTAACCACTCTCTGTACTATCGATAGTGATGAATGTTGCATGTTACATTTGTTCTCTCTACTTCAAACGTCCGTTATAACCGCGAATAATATATCGGATCTCAAAATCAATAGTCATGTAACGAAATTAAAGAAATAAAACTAATAAAACGAAACATTGAGTCTGAAAATCAACAAATAAAATGTTCCAATACCGCTCTTTTGCCCATACAGACCTAACTATCAACGTGGGGAATCGTCTTTTTCTAAATTGTCCGTAAAATGGACACAATTTTGGCGACAGTGTAACTTGCAATAACGTTCCGTATTTGGGATATCTGCGAGAAGAGAGGTAATTCCGGCTTTAGTTTCCCCAACTGAAAAACAACAGTATGAAATAATTTTCTGTATAGTATCAACCATGCAAGGATAACTGTTGGATCGGTATTATTATAGGCGAATGAAATTGTAATAAAAACGAATGTATTCGAGTTTCCTTTACGGAATACTTGAAGAGAGAAACGAGTTCTGTTATTATTTCTTCGGAAGTTTTCTATAAACACAACTTAACATCTTGAAAACAATTTCAAGTTCTGCATTTGTTTATTGAAATTTTTTATATTTCGAGTTACTTTCCGGTATTGTTTGTGATTCTCATAAAAACTCAAGTTTCAACACTAATGTATCATAAAGACGGACTGAAATCGACTTCAGAGAATACTTCAATTATATTAGCACTGTGGATTCAAATGATCTGACTAGCTGAAGATAGACAATTTTCAAAATACCTAATTATTGTCTTCGACTCAGAGATATGTGTATGATTTTTCTATTTTTGTTAATTTCATAATTTGAGATACATTTTCTGGTACATCAATATAACACTAGCTCAATAATAAAAAATCTTTTTCATTCATCTAATAATGATTATAGGAATAGATGTATTTTATATATCTTTCAATGAATGAATGAATGTGACAACGAAAATTTGAATATATTGTATTTACAATTCCTTTAAGCTCGACGGTTGAGAGTAAAAGTGACCAATGAGCCTAATACAAAAATATGTTTTTATATAGTAATACACTGAGCTACATAGAGAGATCAATTTTGTTATTTATGTACTTGAAAGCTTCCTTATGTATCATTTGAGAGTCTGCATTACAGGAAAAATCGTTTGAAATGTATGTAAATACCAAAAAGGCCTGGCTTCAGAACTTTGTTACACAGTTAAATACTTTTCCCAAAATGTCATTCTTTTATATTCATCTAGAATAACAGAAAATTCAAGTTCGAGTATTGATGAATTTAGTTATTGTCTTATATGTATAGTAAACATATGGATGTATATTGATGTTCCAAAACAAGAAAACGGTTGAAATTGTTTTTATGTTCCTATCATCACAAGTTCTTCTCACAATGTTAAATTTCACAAATAAGTGAAACAAGAAGACACGTCAGTTTCTGTTTCAAACAGTTCATCTCTTAAACGGTTCGGAATCGAAATAGGATATTTTAAATCTAATTTTCAATCAAAAATTGGATATAGACCTCAAAATTGTGAAAATATACATGGTGTTCCATTTGAAAAAATTGGCTTTCACCCATTTTTTCATGTGATTGAAGTACATTATTTCCAATACACATAGCAGAAATATATCCATTTGTCCCTTCTCATTACTCCGCAATTTCCAAAAAAAAATTCACTTTCATGGCCAGGAAACTGTATAAGCAACTTCTTACTAAATTAGGATCATATATCCCAAACAATTTCAATGAAAAGCTAATGATGACAGATTTTTTCAAACGACACACAATTTGGTCCTTATGGGCATACATATATTTTACCATTCATGATTTCAATAAAAACCGTTTTCTAATAAGTTGAAAATGTTTTTCTGGTAATCCACTGTCGTCTTCAAGCTAACAATAATAATTGAAAATGAAAGTCGGAAATTTAACGAATTGAAGGTTAACGAGGTGTTACCTTTCAGTGTGCCATTATCAGTTCGGTAAAAGACCAGACCTCAATAAAAAAAATTTGAATGAATTTTGAATCACAAATAATTATTATTGAACTTGAATTATGTTTTTGTTAGTTCCGACTTCCATTGTCTAATATGATTTCAATATGATTCGAAATCTCTGAAGAAATCAAGACCATCTGCATATGGTGATATCATCCACAGGGAGAAACCCTGGTTCAAGATGAAGTTCAAAAATTGTTGCATATTATATGTTATTCAACGACACAAGCTAGCGAAGAGATACGCAACAAATGTGAACTCAAGTGGGAAAATCAGTCAACCAGTCAACTCTCACTAAACCGGTGAAGCGAAGAGAGAGAACAGGAGATAGGTGAAAGCACTCGACTGACCTATAAATAGTCATCTCTCAGAGGAATGGTCCAATTCTCTCTACACCAATAACCTTCCGAGGTCTGAGCATCTGAAGATATCTCTTTACGACATGGCTCTCCTCTCGTTTTCCATGGGTCAGGAGCTCGGTATCGTCTACATGCAACCTGCATTGGACGACTTCGAACGCTGGTACTTCGAATGGAAGATCCGAGTGAACTAGGACAAGACATAGGCGATAATCATGGAAAGAACGATATCTTCTCTGCTAATAGACCGTAGGTTCACCTGGAACCCGCACATCATAACCGTGAAGGCAAAGATCGAGGGTTCAATCAATAGACTGTACCCTCTGATAAACAGACGATCCAAACTGAGCCTAAAGAACAAACTGACGATCTATGAAACTTTGTTCAACGCTGTCATCATGTTTGCTTCAGGCGTCTGGGGACAAGTGGCACCGCTTTATACGGAACAGAGCCATCCGCAGATATTTGCAGCTTCCTTCCATTCAGCAGTCCATTCAGTCGAGGAATCGCCGAGTTTTTGATAGTTCGGAAACTCACCAGAATCCGTTAGTTAGAAAAGCTATATAGTATGCTGTAAACGACTCCTCCCGATATATCAGACCCCGACATTCTGTCGAATGAAACCCTCATGTCCTCAGTTATTGGAAGAACAATTTCCTCATCCACTCACCCCAGTCAGGCAGAGGTTCACCGTGAAGGACGACATTCATGCCGCCATCTCATGATCAGTTATGACACGTTTGTCCTTCTGACGAACAATTGTAAGGGTAACGGAGCCAGGCTTCAACCTGATCGAAATTAGGATTGTTGTCAAAATAGTCCAGTCATCACCCGAAAACTATTGTGGATACTTCTGCTTATTTTTAGTAATAATTTCCATATTGTATTTCGATTATATTACTTGTTTCATTGTATTTTTATTTAACGATTTATTGCTTGATATATTTGATATTTTGGCTATTGATTCAAATTGTATGCCTTTTTCCATAGATTTAAAATCATAATCAAATTATATTAGACAACGGAAGTCCGAACTAGTTAAGTTAGCCATGAAACATTGTCAACCGATTTCAAACAGACATGAAATTATTTATAGTCGTTAATCAAACACCCCTGTTCATTTCAGCTTTCATCAATTCAAGCCAACTCAATTCCATCACCCTACACCTAAAATAACAGTCGTGTTATTCTGTTTCAGTTTCGACGTGAGAGGAAGGCAATTCACCCAAGCTAAATTGTGGTCATCGCAGGAAGTGTTCGGGCCGAGAGCTTTCTTTCGGGCCTCCACTACCCCGGCCACTCTGGTTATAGACAATATCCAATTATCTGACGAAGGTGTATACCGATGTCGGGTGGATTTCAAGAATTCTCCGACTAGGAATAGTAAAGTCAACCTATCTATCATCGGTAAGAATCAAATTTACGTATTGAAAAAAAAAAAAACTAAAAAACCTCAATACCTATGAATTTATTATACTGAAATTTTAACTTTTTTTCACACCTAGCAATCCAGGGTGATAAGTACATTTCTCCAAAGATAACAATGATGTGAATCAATACCATACAAATAATGAGGTAAAATATATTTAAGAAAAATCATAATTATCAGGTAGTTCAGTTTATATAAGTGGAACATTATGAGTGATCTGCTGGGAAGTAATTCCCTGAAAATCAAAATATGAATGGATAAGTACTATTCTGATCATTCCTAGAACTATTCACACTCGACCGAATAAACCCAGCTTGTTAACGGTGCCGATAAGTTTGTATGGTGGGTGGTCCTTCAGGTCAGATGGTGAGAGAATGGCTCTGACGAACTCTAAAAACCTGCGTTCCCTAGCGGGACAGGCACAAAATATGTTATCTGCTGTTTCATCATTTCCAAACAGGCGACAAACACTGTCTTCCACCAGTCCTAGTCTCCTCATATAATGATTGAAATGACAGTGACCTATAAGAAGGCCTGTTAGACATCATAATGCATCCCTACTTCAGTCTAACATCTGTTTGATAACGAGCTTCGAAGGGTTAATAAACGCGTTGGAGTGAACAACCTGAAAGATTCTGCCAGAAGTCCATAAATATTCGTGCCATCCAGGTGTTCAATCTTTGCATGGCAAAACGTAAAGCGATGCCAATGACAGGTTCTGTTCGATGATGCTGCTTGCAGCACCCTTCTTTGCAAGGAAGTCAGGAGCCTCATTGCCTTTCACGCCAGTATGGCCAAGAATCTAGACCAGAGACAATCTGTTGAGTCTTTCTATCGAAGTGAGTCGTTTTTGGCAATTTGCTACCAATTTGGACGTTGCTCCCCGCACACAATTCAATAAGCGAACATTTCCAGAAGAAATACAATCGCATAGCTCCCTAGGCAGGTTGATATCTCTGTCCTGGGTCAGCGACTGAAAACACCTGTTCCAGAACCGGAAGATGTTTCTGATCTATCTATGAAACAATAACTATCTGCTCTCAATATGTCCTTCTCACGGAGGATCTCTACTCGAGAACAGTACCAGAATGTTGTGACTTTCAGTGTCAACCAACAGTCTGTTGCACTCTGTATTAAATCAATTTGTGCAATTGACAATGTGCACAAGTCTATATGCAGTCCATCTAGCCTCTCTCCCCAGAAAAATGCGAAGAGGAGGTTGATATAAAAGGATCGCCATGGCCGATGACGGTATGATTCTGATGCCAGAGAGCTCCGTCTGGGTCGTTTTCTGTACAGCCTTTGGCCACCAGGCAATTGCATCATAAGTGATCATTGGTCAGACAATCATGACATTAATTCATTGGATTTATTTAGGACCATAGGAACGGTCTAGCTTTGTATAAAACTTTTTCCAAATGAACGTTCCAGGTTAGTTTTTTATCAAGGACAACGCCAAGATATTTCACCTCCGTTATAAATGGAATGATCTCAACACTGAGGGAAAGTGGCGTTAGATTGTCCAATTTTTCCTCGTGTTGAAGAGGATTATCACCATTTGGCGTGTGTTGAGAGAAAAGACGAAAATTAAGTGAAAGTTAACTGTTTACCTATCTTGTTATATCCCTCTCCCTCTAGTGATGATTCGTAATTTTATTAGGAACCCTCTCCTTTCGAGCCTCATATGATCAACGGACGATCCGTAATGTAAAGCATTTGATCAAATATTCCAATAGTAGTCACTTATGTTGTATAATAATCAGAACTCAGATTCTCTCAGCTTTCAATATCAATTGTGTCTCGCGTTTTTTTATGTTTCTTGTTATCGACTAAGTTTCGTACGTGGCGCATTCGGCAAATATTTCAAAACAAGATAAACGTTTGTAGCATTCATCATTTTTTTAAGTTGGTTGTAGAGTCATGATAGTTTAAAAACTCTCTCTCACGGCATTGGAATTACCTACGGAAAGAACTGTTGTAACCTTAAAGTATATGTTGAACACATTAAGAGATATATTCAAGAAACTCTTGATTGTGAGATTTCTTGTCAACGCAACATGTGTTAAGCTGTTTCTTCAGCATCTCTTCACTCTTCACGGGTGAAAAAACCACTGTATGGTGGAACACGTGTTGTTTTTTTTTGTAAATGTTATTTGAAAATCTCACAATAAAGTGTTTTTAGAATACGTTAAGGAGTTCTGTCAAGTATTGGTTGATTCCATTACAAATGCACAATTTTGGGTCATTGTGATATGATTGAAGATTGGTTGAAGATGCAACAAAGACAGAATTCCATCAGTGTGTATTGAGTGTGATAATCATAGATCCATGGTGAATTTTTGTCAATTATCTGCAATTTTCATTACGTAAAGTATTCATATCAATTTTTCACTGACGGATTTGATTCAACATCATCCTATTCGAGGAAAAGGTGTTCCTCAAGTTTTGAATGAAATTGATTTATTATAGGTTGTCCTGAACAGTTTAATTTCCACACTAGGGAAGATTCACTCTCTTCTGTCACTGAGGTATTCTTCTGGTCGTCTGTTTGAATTATTTATGTCCACATAAAACTCAAATCTCCCGCCACGATGATTTGAGATGCAGAAGCGTATGCTCTGATCAGCTAGCAAGCTGCGTGACAATTCGAAGATGCTACGTGACAATTTGGCACACTCCGATTGGTTCACCGCTGGGTGACAGGACACCACGTGACAATTTGGTGTACTCTTGTTGACTGGGTGCTCTCTCTGCCTTGTATGGCGAGCTGAGATGCAACCTGACTGGTGTGATGACGTCACAGTCTGCCTGAATAACGGATATTTCTACAGTCGTTCTAGATCAAGTGCTTCCTGGTCTTGTGCAACATGTTCAACTGAATTAAAATAATGAATCGACATGTTTTGAAAATTTCCTACAATAGTTTTCACTTCGCCAATAGGTAATCATGAATGTATGTGATACCTACGCGAAACTTGTCGAAGAATCATCATAGAATGGATTTACAGAATGCACACATCTACTTTTGCTTTTCATTGTTTCAATTCTCAATAAATATTGTGAAATTGATGTGGAAAATGAGAGAAATCATTATCCAGTTCGAAAGTATATCCCAACCTCACCATTTTCATTTCAAAACTTCTGATGCCGACATCTACAGTAATTTATCCAATCACAGGTAATTTCTCATTTCTTCCAATTCCTTGTTATGGAAATTTTCCATGAAATCGATATTCCAAATTGATGAAGTACTATATAATAAACCATCGTTCCGGATATTTCTCGTCCTCCTCACAACTTGGTAGAATGATCAATCAAATAACCTTCAAAAAGATAATTTCAGTATTTTCACAAACCGCCGATGGAACTTCATCAAGACTTGAAGTTTTTCCTTCGAGATGGATAGAGAAGAAAAAAAGAGAGAAGGAAAAGCCATTTATCACACGTAGAATGGATGTACCGGCTAAAATGACAATTTGTTTTTCTTGCCTCATTGATATTGAAGTCTAGTCTTTTGAGGGATTTGAGATAGCTTCGAATGGGAGCATTTCTTGAATGCTTGTGAAAGTGGTAAACTCGCGAAGGAAATTATTCTTTTTTGTTGGGAAAATTTTCCAATAAACGTTTTCTTCAATGCAAGGAATTGGTAAAATAGTTGAAATCTAAAAAGCGTTTACAGAATTTTATAACCATCAAATGCATTACACCTATTCGACCGTTGAAATGAATATATATTGTATATATTTGAAAAATATCAAAAATATCAAAATTTGGGATGCCAACACCTTTTGCTGATAGGCTGCTCAGTTTGATACGAGAGGGTATGAGTAAGTTCAACAAAGGTCTGATTATCAGCTGTTACTGATTCTTTTACTATCAATCAAATAAACCATGAGTTTACTTGAATAATTCTAGTATTTGGGCGCCAGGTTGCAAAAAGCAAAACCAAAGGGGACGATGTAAATTTCACCTAGCTCGGATTGGAAGGCAAAATAAATATAAAAACAATTTACAACTTCATTTCCTTTCGACAATATGGCTAAAACCAAGAAATATATATATAAAGATGGTGATATAATATAAAAAGTATAATATAATAATAGTATAAAAAAAGGAATTTCAGAATATTTACAGTTGGTAGGTTGTTGTATGATTCTGTTTCGCTGGTTGTAGGGGGGCTAACGAGTGGTTAGTCCTGAAGAGGGCTGCAGAGACTTGTAAGCATCTGCTTTGGTTGTAGATGGATTTGGAGCTCACGCCTCTTTGATTCACCCAGTACACCGTTTCTCGATATCATGCGAAACAATGAAATGAATCAGATACAATCAAACCATTATGGGAAAAACACAGATATCCTTAGAATCTGAATACTATATTCTGAATATAAAAAAATAAATTCCAATGGAAATTCAGTTACATCAAAAGGTAATGAATCTCAAAACTCGGATAAGGAAGGAAATAATATTATGATATTATTCAACTATTTCAACACTGGACTGAAAATTATCAAAACAAATTGATAACTAATCCAAGGAAATATCAAAAGTTAGTTACTAAACAAATGGTAATGGACAACAATCTTAGATAGTTTGTCAATATACTTTGAAGGTAATGAGGAACAAAAGCTATTGATTTCAATCAATGAAGGGTGGCAAATCCTTTTACCAAAAAAATATGCTAGGGAACAAAGCATATAGACAGAAGGAATGATATCTGTTTGACTTATAAGATAAAGTTAATTCAGATAGAGTGGACTGATTGAATATTCAGGCCAGAGAAAGAAATTCTCTCAAATTCGCATTTATTTCTCAATGAGAAATCAATTTGACCAAAAATAGATCATATAGAAAATAATTGCTTACCTGAGGAATTGTCCTGGAATGGTAGTGCCTGAATATCACAAAGCAGTCAACTTCAACTCTCCTGTTCACTTCCAAATGTCCTAGTAATAATGATAATCCTACTGCAGCAATAGGAAGCTCGAGAATTGTATTCACCAGGAATAAAATACCAATTATCCGGTATCAGAAATTTTACAAAGCATAGATACTGATTTTCTTCAACAATTCAAAGATGAAGGAGGTATGCAAAGTAGATACTCCACTAACTGTGGTTTTTTAAAGCAAATTCAATTTTTAGGAAAAAAATATCACCACGGTAATCTGATGTGGTCTAGAAGAAACTCTGTGATCTCACTGTATTCAGAGGATGACTTGTGATTACGAGGATAAAAAGAAATTAATCCCTTAACCTAAAAACTGCAAGATGTATAATCATTTCCTGAAACAATTCTAGCTTAAAATATATCAAGAAATAGGGAATTTAGGTGGATTAGCAATCTTTCAAAGACTCTATATTTCATCGATGACTGAATAAAATCCAGTATAGAATAAATTTAAAAGATATAACCTCCAATAACATGCAGTGTAGTTATCACAAATTACATAATCAAACTAAGTTCTATGACTAAATAGCAAAATCCAGGAAAGGCAAAAGATATACTATGAATAAAGATAATTTCAAACAAAAGGTCAACATGTAGCAAATATCAAACGTTCTCGTCAAACCCTGGGAAGGAAGACAATATTTTCATCGTTTTTGTCGAAAACGAATTCGTGTGGTATTTGCGTTTCTTTCAGATCCAGGCAACAGTGACTATTATACCGTTTAAGGAGTATAAAGATGATTTAAACTGTGGTGATTAAACTACTGGTATTATAGGTGACATTAAGAGTGTAATGATTTAATGAAATTTTCGTTACAATTCATGCTCATATTGCACATACATTCCTTAATGTGAATTTTGAATATTTAAAGGATATGATGTAACTGACCGATACTTGACGGAAAACCATTCGGATAACACTTCATTGTAAGATTTTCACTGAACAGTATGAGAAATCACAAACAAACAAAAGAATTGTTCTCTATACAAGAGCTTCTTTGAGCGTGTCCGTACTGAAAACTGGTGTAATTAAATTTTTTCGGAAATAATACCAAGATAAATGTTTCGGAAAAATACCTGAAGGTGACATATTCACTACACAGTTTTACAAAGCCGCAACACGTGTTTCGCTATGCAATAGTTTCTCCAGTCGTGTCTTTATAGGTGAGTGAGTCTATTCGACCCTCCACCCGCAAAGGTTTATTGTGACTCATACTTATTCACACTCGACCAAATAAACCCAGCTTTTTGACGAAGCCGATTAGTTTGTATGGTGAGTGGTCTTTCAGGTCAGGTCAGGTAAGAGTAGGACTCTGCCTAACTCTAAAAACCTGATTCGGTCCCCAGCAGAAAGTATATGCTCTGCTGTTCCATTGTTGATGACGTAGTCGGATAGTCCAGGTGCAAGAGTCCCACCTCAATAATCTCGACAACCTATCCATATGAGGTGTTACGGGTCAAAAACTCACAACGGGCTTTTTCATTTTTATAGCATAATCACCCTGTATTTCGAATATGGAGGCTGATTAATTATGTATCATCTGATTCAAATTCATAGACAACCAACTTCTCTTTGAAATCATTGCAGAATGGGTCATATATCTAATGGGTGCTTTATCGGCCATTGTCGATTTAAAATATCCCATTTGTTTAAACAGTTTATCACCCTGATTTTCTATGAATTGTTTTTCAAATGGTTTTTCTAAACAGGGGTTTTTGAGTGGGGATTTGGCGAGCGATTGTAAAAGACTTCGACTGATGAACCTACGTAGATTAGTGCTGGTTTTCTGTTTCGTTATGAGAATGCGATTTTGTTTATTTTTCAATTGGGATATCTAGCTTCTCATCGAGTTTTCATTCATTTGGTTATTAATGCGAAAACGTTCTTTTACATGAAGCCTACACAACACCTCAAGGTTTTTTCTATATATACCACAAAGAAAAGCTGTGATTACTAAAACACATAAATTGGGCTGTTTAGATTGTTCTGGAGACCTGTGTATTATGGAACTTATCCTGGAATTGGTGGAATGAAGATAAGTTTTATGTTTGTATCGTTTCAACATCGATAGTCAGGTCCAGTACAGTTTGATTCTCTTTTTGCATTCACAAGTAATCGTTCAAGCGAAATCCTATTGGGAATTACCCTGTTTGAAAAAAAAAACCAACGAATGATATTTATTAATAGTGTTTTTTTAAATTATAATTGAGTTTACTGAATTCATGAAGTCCCATTATGTGATTTTTTGAAAATAACGATATATTTGGAAAAGTATGTTAGCCGAGATAAAGATCTATACGGAGGTATAAAATTTAAGTGTTACAAAGTTTGATAACAAAAATATCGTCATAAGTGTCACAAACAAGGACTTACGTGAACATTGACGTTACTTATTCCTTTTTACTGTGTCAAAATTAATTGTCTCTGAACCTGTTCATTTTGTTCATTTTATAAATTTTGTGGTAACCAAAACTGAAAGTTTGATAAAGGGACAGCGCCTATTTGAATTTGGTTCGTATGGTATTATCGCACATACAAATTCACTGTCCCGTGATTTATTTTGTGAGTTAGGTATTTTACATGAACTACTGATTGCTTAAAATCACGTGGCGCTCATTTTCTTCTTTAACAAATTATGACTCACGCCCACCCTCTGAATTAGTCGGACCAATCAGTGGTTGAGTTCCTGGAAACCGTATAAAATAGATAGTTGAAGCCGCGTGACAACAGATGATTTTTGCACGTCAGCTACACCTGAAGATGCCTCAGATTCAATAGTGCAGGGCTTTTTCGCCTCTGGTTTTGGTGAATCATTACTTGACCGCAAACGTTTGCTAACCTGTTCATAGGAGGTTTGTTTCTCCACCTGAGACAGATTCTGCGTACGCCGCTCAAGAATTTGATGCAAGGCTGTTTCATAAGGTACCCCGCTCTTGAGGAGACGGCTCAGTCGTTTTCTGGCTGCACCACCAAACTTTTCTTTTCAGGTTCAGTTATTGAATCAGAAGTTGGAGGGTGGAGAAGCTCTCGCTCCTGATCTAAATTTACAGGAAGCTCCGTTGGAGTCACAAGCTCGACATTTATCTCCTCTGTAGACTCAGTGTTGCACGAGTAGCTAGGAAAAGAAATAAATTCAATCACGTTGGAGTCCCAAATTATTGTGACAAGGCGATGCTACGACGAGAGGGCGCCCGGTATCTCAAAGGTTCCGTAGTGACAGCTGATAGGCTCAGTGTCATTCATCCTCTCAGCATTGATACACACACCATAGGATCAAGCAATCGTTAGAATGCCATTCATTTAGGGAATAACAGAACCACAAGTGATTCTGTCATTCCCGTATCCAGCGAGGCTACGTGGAATCAGGCATCCAATGGCCGGTTTGCTCAACCTCCACATCCTAAGCCAATGCACTCGCCAAAAACTGCATGCACTGTGGTTCAGGCAGTGAAAGATGAACAAGGACAGCCAACCCAACGTATCTTTATAACTGATACCACTACTATTTATTAAATTTTCAACAACGCTCAAATAAACATTGAGTTGTGTTTCTCCATGATACCATATTGGATTATGTGTTGCTTTCAAATAGTCCAAATAGCTGAATTCATTAAATGTTTACAATATCTTTCCTGAGATACCATTTCGAACTTCTTTTCGTGTACACCGGTAATAGAAAATACAAACAAACTCTCGATACGGCATATTTCGACCATATGAAAGAATGATAACCGTTATGTGTATGAACATTGTGAAGGATCTTTCAACAAGGACTTCTGAATTTTAATAATTGATAACTACCATCTTGCTGAAGCTACATCTCTCAAATTAGATGTCATTCATTCAGTCTATTTCGCCAAATCACCTTGGACGGACATAGCATTAAAAAACACGTACAAACAATAAAATTGTTCTATTTAATGTGTGCTCTCTTCGTATCGTATCGCTTGCTACACCCATTATACGGTAGCCATAATCGTTTTACCGACAGAACTATTCGCAATGTGGTGGATGCATTCAAGTACAAGTCAAGAACTTGGCCTTTCGCAGACTACCACTTGGCGGATTTTACGTCGTGACTTGGGCCTGTAGACATACAAAATTCTACTGACTCTGGAACTAAAAGTAAACGACCATAGACAATAACATCTGTTCGCTGAATGGGCTCTGGAGCAGTTGGCAACTGATCCCAATTCTCATCAAGAATTCATATTCAGCAATGAGACCCATTTCTGGATGAATGTGTGCTAACTTTTCGAATCCACATGAGATACAAGAGCGTCCAATGCATCCCAAAACAGTCACTGTTTTGGTGTGCATTTTGGGCAAACGGCTTCATCAGTTGATATTTCTTTGAGAAAGACGCGACGTTGGCATGTTCATCACGGTCTAATGCGACTACTGTAGGTCGATGATTACCAACTTCTACCGGCCTGAGTTGGATAATCTGGGCACCAATGATATGGGGTTCTAATAGGAAGGAGATACGTGCCACACAGCTAGCTCATGCTACGTTGGATATTCTGCACTAGCGATTTGTGTGCATGGTCATCTCACGTGGAGGGGAGATGACCATGGCCACCGAGATCATATAATATGACCCCGTTGGACCATCAAATTCATCCTGATGTATACGCCAGAGTCATAGAAAATTGGACGTTTCGAATGCTTTCTACCCAAAGAAGCTGTGGCGATGCTAAGTTTCAGACACAAAAGCATCAATAGGCCTTTCAAATGAATAAAACAATTCGATGATATCACACAAACACACACACTTTGTTTTATTCAAATTCGAAGATACATAAAACTTGCGAATTATAAATGTACAAAACTATTTTCATTTAACAAATTGATCCATAACACGCAATAATTTGACATCCAAAATTGAAAATTTGTTTCAAAAGACTACTAAGGAATAATTTTAATTTGATTCGATAAATTATACTATTCTCACCCAAGATGTTGCATTATGTTTGTATTGTTTAAAATCACGAAATGATAAAATTTGTTTGGATAAAATCGTTTAAAAGAAAGTTTTCTGAATAGTTACGGAACTTTAGGTCATTGTTTAGATTACGGAACAGTATGAATCAATCAAAGTCGAAAACATTTATTGAAAATGAATTGAGAGTAACAAGATCGAAGTGAAATTCATTTGAGGGATTATTGACATATCAACTTCCTCGCCTCCAAAAACGAATTAGTTTAAAAACTCCCATAATTTGCGGAATTTATGTGTTACACTGCATATGTCAAATGTAGGTCATAAATCTGATTTCGCAAATACGAGATATATACTACATTCTTGAATAAAAATGTTTGCAAACGGAATATGAGTTGGGCATATTATGAGCACATTATGCACACACGAACTTTTGAATCGGAGTACCTCATAGTCCAATCAGAAGAAAGAGAGCAATCCTCTTCAGGTAACAAATAAGACTCACAATTGAAGAGTACAAAATCCGATCTGGTGATTTATGACCGAATGAAACCTGAAGTCTGAAGCACCCAACATTTCGCCTGCTATTGCGACATACATTGATTGTTGGGATCCGACGGTAGAGACAGTGGTGAAGCGAGTGAAGGGTGCCCATGCAAATGCTCGCTTCTGATTGGTCCGCACTTCTGCTGTGTCATTCTGATTGGTCCGTACTGTTACTAGCTAGTTATGATTAGTACACGTTACGAACAGGAATGCTACTGGTGTTATCTCGATCTATTCCAATGCTGGCCTTCTTGTGTACTAAATATCACGTCCTTCTGTGTCCATTGGCATTATTGGGATGCTTGAAAATCACACCACTGTCAACCTGGCCGACGTCCAAACCATCACCCAACCACCCTCTGATTATAAATACGAGTGAACTTGTAGCTCTCCAGTCAGTCGTTACCGGGACTTGATGTCTGCCGCATAAGCAGATTTAGTTTCCATAGGACACGATACCGCTAATTATGCTGTCCACACGGCATATACTTATAAACTTTTGTTGTACTGTCACTGTCACAGGAGAGTTACAAGGGATAGGTTATTTCAAATAGATCTTCATGTTTTGACTGAAGATACAGATGCCTCACTGAAGTTTGCACCATCACTCTTTTATTTCATATACAGTGCGAGTCTCTAACATGGAACAAATTTACTGAATCGAAGGTGTTGTTTCTTTCGGAAATATGCTCGGACACGTCGATTAGTATTTCAAAGTGCCCTTATTTTCATGCAAAAAAATTATACAGAGTGTCTGAAATATGAGATATGACTTCATCGATAATGTTTTTGATGATAACCCTGTTTTTTTAAAGACTATTATTAAAGGGTTCAACAAGTTGCACATGCCACATTTAAGTTGTTTACCCCTTGTCGTTTAAAAGATATTCAACAAACATTATCTAATTAAAAAAATGAATTCAATTCAGTAGTCTTCCTTCAATAAATGCTCAGAATGTCAGGGATACCTGACAGTGACATTGTCATTTGAAAAGTTATCAAAAAAAAGTAATGAGAGTAGTATCGCATTCCAATCATATTTGTGCACGAAAACTGTTAGTCGTTTTAGTTTGTTGTTCGCTATTAGTAAAATGCCGTACTCAACTGAAACAGAGATAGGACAAAAACACAAAATAAAGTTACCCATTTATTCAGAGAGAAGTATCCTGATTTACCCCCAATATCGCAAAGTATCTTAAGCAAGATCGAAAGACAGTTCCGGGAAAAGGGGCCTTTAAGAAAAACAAAAAATCATCGCCGGAGTGCGCTCAGTGAAGAGGTCAAAATAAATGTTTTTCTCTCTGTCGAAGAAAATCCCCCATGTCCCCACTAGGCAGATAGCTAGGGAACTCGAAATTAGCCAGTCTTCAGTGGCAAGAGTTCTTGAAGCTGAAAAATGTCATCCATATAAAATAACAATTCTTCAAGAACTCACCAAAGATGATCCAGATAGAAGACTCCAGTTTTGCGAACAAATGATGGATCTACTAGGCAGGAATGTTGTACAAAAAGAAAACGTTCTATTTTCTGACGAACCAACGTTTATGTTGAATGGTGTGGTAAATCGTCAAAATTGTCGTTATATAAACCCACACTGGATAAGCGAAGAAAAAGTCAATGTTTAGGCAGGGATTGTTGGTGATCCAGTTATAGGACCGATTTTCTCCCAAGTAAATCTTACTGGAGCAAGATATTTAGAATTATTGCAGTTGGACCTAGTTCCGAATTTGGCTATTTTGTTCCCTTGTCCTATAGAAGCTGACGTCCCGAATAGAAACATCTAGTTTCTACAGGACAGCGCGCCTCCTCATTTTGCAAGACCTGTCCGTGAGTACCTAAATGATATATTTCCAGAATGGATTGGCAGAAGAGGACCCTATGAATGGCCACCTAGATCTTTGTATTATACACCTTTGAACTCAAGGACAATGAGTAAAACATTCAAATTTGGCTGGCATGTGCAACTTGTTGAGCCCATTAATAAAAGTCATTAAAAAAACAGGGTTGTAATTAAAAAAATTATCGATGACGTCATATTTCATATTTGTGACACACTGTATAATTTGTTTTGTAATAAAATGAAAGCAATTCAAAATACTAATCGACGTGTCTGAGAATATTTCCAAAAGAAACAACACTTGTGATTTAGTGAATTTGTTCCATGTTAGAAACTCGCACTGTATAACTGATATTTGACAGTTTATTTTACTTGAAAAGTGACGAAAGGTAGCTGAATGACTATTCTGAATTGGCCAAATTTGTAATTTTCGAAACATTATGAGGTTGGAAAAATCAGGATTGTCGCACGAAATTTTCAAAAATTCATCCGGAATGATTTTTCTAGTGTTCGATTGTAATCCGCTCATGAAATTCCAATATTTGTCACTCAATTTGTTCACTTATTTTTTCAAATTATGGCTGGTGAAAATGTGACATACATGCAATGTTTTGTCGAAGATTGTTTTAATGATTCATTACCAGAAACAAAATGAATGTCCCTCTTTTAATAATCTCAACTCAATTACGAAGTCAGCTGACAGGATAGATGATTGGTGTTTGAATTTGTTGCTTTGTGGAATTCTGAGAAATCATTGAAATCCACGTAACGACCGAGCCGAGTAATATTTCTCCTACCCTCACACTCCTTTGAATATTTCCAGAGCGTTCCAAAAATATCGTCACGTACATCTGAACGACATTAATATGGGCAGCGCAAAATCGAGTTCACCAGCGAGAAAGCAAATTTTACATTGATAGCGTATCAAACTTCGGAATTGTATTTAAGTTTGAGGCAGGACGCGTAGAAAACGTCCGGGAACTATTTCGAAGTGTCTATACCCTAAGGAGAAATATCTTACTTTAAGCTTCGGTAATTCATAAGGCCGCCGTTACAAGATCCTCGGCCGAACCAACTCGAAAAGTTAATATTACGAAATTTTATTACCCCGCTTTTCATGCAAACGACTGCGGCGTTATCGTTGGTGAGTTATTCAACTTTTCCATACATTTTTTGGAGTTCGGCAGCATTTTGGAGAGTTCTTTTATTCACATCAGATGTGTCAATTTCTGAACCAAAGTTAGCGATCGACCACTATTCATAACCCAGATAATGCCAAAACTTTTTTTTTAAATACATATTCCAAATTCTGATCCTAGGGATAACCAAAAATTGATATTTCAAGTAGTTTTTGCTTTTCAATATTGGGTTTTTTTTTTAAATACGGTGATCTTTAAAAAAACGGTGGCAAAATTACTATTCATTTGAAGTGAAATAAAAAAAAACATTTTGAAAATAGGATTTATTATGTTGTTTATTTCAATGAAAATATGAGTTATGCGAAGTAATGCGAAGTAATGGAACATTTTTGACAAAAAAAAAATTACAATTTTTATGACAGATATGACATAAACAAAATATTTTGGGAATTGATATGTGATTCAATATGTCACAATGACTTTGACTTGAGGTTGTGAAAACGAAATCGAAAATTAAAAAGAAATCGATTTGAAAACACTATAGCACCTACAGACTTATTTATGAATCAGTACGAAAGATCAGACAAAGTGAACGTTCTATTAACCTCTATCCATTAAGCCCATGATTTTCATTTCATCATCTATTCATCGCTCTATTCTCTATACTGTCGACATATTTTATTTCTTTGAAATGATTTCTCAAGATTTCAAAGGTTCCAAACTTAGTATCCGTATATACAACTGAATGAAGATAAAACTCAAACTATTACATTCTTTACAAATAATAATATAGCAAAAGGTAAAACTGTCAAACTATTAGGCATCACCCTAGACAATACTTCGAATTGGTCATACCAAATCGAAGAATTAGGCTCAAAACTCACCAAATATCTATATTTACTCAGGGAATTGAAACATGTTTTATTACAATCATTTCAAATACCGGTTTCACAGATACCTGCCGGCCTCTTTTCAATATACTAAACATAATGACGATATCCTGTATCTTTATCTATCGGTCTCTATTGGAAATTCAAAACCACAAAAATGAACATTTGACTAATTCACAGGTTCATGAACATAACACTAGAGGTGTCAATCTTTTAAGACTATATATTGCCACCCACTGTTAAATATATATTTAGTTTCGAAAGTTTGTTTGAAGGTGGTTGACAATGTTTCGTGGTGCATTTCATTGGTTTGGACTTCCATTGTTTAATATGATATAAATTGATTTCAAATCCCTGAAAGAATCTGTAAAATCATCAAAAAAATTAGCTGAAAAAAACATTTTGATAAGCAAAAAACCTAAATTACAATGAAATAACATACAAGCAACAGCCAAGAAAAACCAAAAAAAATTGAAATATTAACACGAGCTGAAAAATTAAAAAATTATCAACAAGAAATGAAAAAATATATATATATAATTGAAAGATTCCAAACGAAGTTGGGTTAGGTAAGATAAGGTCCACAGTGGGTGGGTCTATTCGACCCTCCATCGCAAGCCGCAAGGGTTTATTGTGGCCCACGTCTATTCACAGTTGCCCAAATGAACCCAGCTTCTCAACGGAGCCGATTAGTTTGTATAGTAAGTGGTATTTCAGGTCAGATGGTAAAAGTATGACACTGTTGAACTCTAAAGACCTGATTCGGTCCCCAGCGATGCAAACACAAAGTATTTGTTCTGTTGATGAGGTGGTCGGATAGTCAAGTTGCAAGATTCTCACCTTGATACCCACGACAACCTTTCCATATGAGAGTGTTTGCACGTCAGCTACACCCGACGATGCCTTAGATTCAGCCGTGCAGGGCTTTTTCACCTATGGTTTTCGTGAATCGTCACTTGAGCGCAAACGTTTGCTAACCTGCTCATGGGGAGTTTGTTCCCCCACCTGAGACAGATTATGCGTACCTCGCTGAAGAATTTGGTTATCGAGGCAATTTAAGGTACCCCGCTCTTGGGGTACGACTCAGTCGTTTCCTGGCTGCACCACCAAACCTTTTTTTATGGTTCAGTTGTTGCATCAGGAGTTGGGGAGTTGATAAGCTCTCGCTCCTGAACTAAATTTACAGGGAGGTCCGTTGGAGTCGTAAACTCGACATCCATCTCCTCTGTAGACTAGCTCTTGAACTGAATTTACAGAAGGTCAGTTGGATTCGTTAACTCGACATACATCTCCTCTGTAGATTCGGTCCTGATCTAAATTTACAGGAAGGTCAGTTGAAGTCGTAGACTCGACATCCATCTCCTCTGTAGCCTCCTTCTGAATTATGTTCACAGGGAGGTCAGTTGGAGTTATAAACTCAACATCCGTCTCCGCCCGTATCCAGTGGAGCTACGTGGAAGCAGGCATCCGATGCCAAACCACGGTACTTCACGACGTTTCTGTTAATATCCACAATCGCCTTAGGGTAATAACTCTTTCAAGAGGTTTACCAAAAATTTCTTGATAACTCATTGTTTTTATAGTGTCAACGAGTACCTGGCCTCACTAACTCACATGTTTAAATCTGAATCATTTCAATTGTGGCCTTTTATTACCATTTTTTTTTTCGTTTCATTCACCATATTATTTACATTATCTATCTACCTATTTATCATATTTTTGATTTGATAACTGTAAATTCACTATAACTTTGTGAATACTTGTTATTCAGAATATTTTTGATTCTCCAACTATAAAATGTCAAATGAATTACAATATTTTGAAATATGTAAAAAGGTCACGCACACCTCTACCAACTCCAATTGAATACTGGAATTAACGGCATTGACTTCGCAATCAATTCTCCACAGTTCCTCCAATCACCCGACCTGACACGTATTCACCCCGACAAAGGGTCTCCTTATCTTCCTTTATGGGCCATATTACAGCCCTCTGTTTCACCTGCTTCTTGCCTTCGCATCCCTTTCCCGCACGACTCGCCCAGAGGCTCATTGATCGGAAATAATTCAATTAATCTAATTAATTACTCCAATCGCTAGGGCACTTTCATAACAAACTTAACCTGTTCAGCATAAATTATATAGTTATCTTATGATTCGCTCCTCTGAATTTGGATTAAATGCAATTTCGCAAAATAGATTAGACTAACTTTGTTCAAGATCTGGTGTGACGTCGCTAGCTGGGAGAATAGGCCCTGAATGGGAAATTATACATGGTCTTTATGTCTTTGGTAATGGGAAAATTATTGCGGGATTAGTGGGGTGGGGGATTTAATGCCCCATTTCATTTTGGGGAGCAGGACAGTTTTGTGCTGAAATGAGAACGAAGAAATTCAATGCATTCAAGAGTTCAAATCTTTCTCGAAATTTTTTTTATTTAAAAATATACATCTTTCAATTTAAATAAGACCTTATAGGCTGGGATTGAATCAAATGAGCGATTAAACTCATTCGTAACGTAAATTGGTAACTTAATGAATCTTTAAATTTTATTCAAATTTTGTGCTAAAGAGGCCGTAAAGCAAGTTTCTTATTCCGAAACATCGATATCTGCCATTGAAGATGACAGTGTTCCATGATTATTTGAAACAATTGCTTTCTTCCTTCGTTTGAAAGGTCCCCACATTTTTGTGAATAGATAACTAAAGTACCAAAACCTTACTTACCATGAAATTTTAAAAACCTCAAGTTTATTGTTGCGGAAACAACTATTTGTGTAGTATAAGACTTTAAACAGTACCATCTTCACGAAAAACAACATTAATCTGTCAAATGATAGTGTTCTGTGGTCAGTTGCCGAATTAGGACTTCGCCAATCATACAGGAGAACTTTCCCTGATAACGCATATACGTTAACTGTTTTGTGCCCGTTTTTCACTCGATAACGAAGTTCTTGGTTTTCGTATTCTCCATCTCCATACAAAAAAGTAGTAAACTTCTGCAGGAAGGAAGAAAGAAGGCAGTTAAGTTGAAAATAAATGAATGTTTGTACTGTCACGAGAAATGGGCAGAACTGTCTTGTCCGGTGACATGAACATAAAGTCGTGAGGTTTTACAGGAAATGTGTGTTTTCATTTTCAAAATTCAGGTTTTCAAAACTTAACGAAGCATGTTTTTCCAAACACTTTTGTATATACGTGGTCTGTGCAAAAAATTGTGAATATTCATTTTTTCATTTATTTATCAATTTCTATTTCGTCCCTTTCGAAATGGTCCTCCTAACATATAATGCATTTGTTCAAGCGTTTCTTTCCAATTCTCGAAGCAATTCTGATATGCAGTTTCTGGTATGACCTTGAGCTATCTCAGCGATTCGGTGTCAATCTCCACAATCGTCGCAAAATACCATTATTCATGGGTCTCTTCAATCTAAGGTCACAGGGAGGCAAGTCTGGTTGATACTGTGGCTGACGCATGATTACGGTGTTGTTTCCGGACAAAAAAATACGAACAAGCAATGACGAGTGGCAGATGCATTCCCGTGATGCAGAAGCTATGACTCGATTTTCTTCGTGTTGCTCCTAGCCGGTGGCGCATTCTTCGCAATTCTTCGATCACTATTTTAAATAGCGGAAAATCGCCGAACACCCAAAACACTTTTAATTTTTATGCATCTCACCAAAACTGTGAACATTAGTTATTCGAAACGAGTGTTTCAATATAAAAAAATCAAACAATTGTCAATCGAATGTACGTAACCGCGAAATTTGAACAATCACCCGATTTTTTGTACAGACCCCGGCATTTTTTAGGTGTCATCGGCATCGACTACATTGGTCATTAGCCTCGTGTCCTGGGTAGGTATTGTTAATAAATTCTCGAGACACCTAGGGAGCATCATAGATATTCGCAGTCCGTTAGCCATGTGAAGCTGATGTTTTTATAGAGAGAATAATTATTTAAAATCAAAAACACATTTTTTTGGGGAAGAAAGTTATTGGCTTTCTACTACTCCATCTTGATACAAACAATGGGAGAATCTTCTGAAGAAAGAAAGAAAGCAATCAATTTCGAAAGAAGGAACTTTATATATGCAATATATATTGCAGATCATGCAAAGGAGTAACTTTCAGACACAAAATGGAAGAAAACGCCTTCCCGAAACAGCTACTTTCATATAAACATATATGGTTTAGAAATCCTCTGGATATCTGATGTTTGGAATACAAACTAAGTAGAGAAAAGTGTTTTTTGTTCAATCCAGTGTTCATATGAAAGTATTTGTTTCGAAATAATTTTTGTTTCGTGCAATTCAATGTTTATATGCAAGTAGCTGTTTCAGGACGGCTTTTTCTTACAGTTTGTACCTGAGAGTTAGCATGATCTACACATCTATGTATAGAGTTACTTTTTTGGAAATGTATTGTTTTCTTCCTTCCTTTGAAAGATTTCCCCATTTTTTGTATCAAGATACAGTAGTAACTAGAAAGCCAAAAACTAACAACGCTTTTAGTCAAGCTAGCGTAGAGATACGTAACATATGGAAACCGCTTATCAAGCGAGTACTCAGTATGAGAAAGACATCAAAACGATTTTCGAATGGTTGAGTTTTAATTTACTGAGTATCAAGTGAAAAAAAAACAAATTTATTGCATTTGCTCCAACAACTAGATATCAAACAGCTACAGCCATCATGAAAATCCACAAAACATCTTGTGCAAATATTTTCAATTGTAGCTGTACTTCTATACAGAAAACGGATAAAATAAGATACCTAGGGGTAGTAGTGGACCAATCTCTTCGGTGGAATGCACACATTGATTATACAGTAGCTGGACTACGTAAATTAATATATACATTTCATCAGCTTAGGAATATACTAAACAGGAAAATGATACTGATGGTGTAAGATGCCTTGGCTAACTCCATAATACTTTACAGTATGAAAGTATGAAGTGATTCAAAATTCTTTATTAAGAATCATGATGAAAAAAGATCGGAGGTATTGTACCCAGTCATTATATGAAGAAATTGAGATATTAGGTGTTAGAAAAACTTATATTTTTCAGAGTTTATTATGGACTGCAAATTCTCCAATCAAATTTGTATAGCATGCTTTCAATACTCGTAATAGTTCAGTTGAGACCATGAATGTTCCACGATGCAGACTCATGCATAATAAAAAATGTATAACCTATCTGGGACCCAAACTTTACAACACTCTACCTGAATCATTGAAAGGCATGAGAAACAAAGTCAAATTCAAAATAGAGTTAAAAACATTTGTTATAATTATGATATGCTTCTTCTGATACTTGAATGAGAAATATCTATTATTCGAGGTGTCTTTCAGAGCGCATCACAGACATATTTCTCTCTCTATCTTTTTCGTCCTGTATCTTCTTCTTACTATCTCTTTTTTTCTATACTTTGTTCACTATGTTTGGTTTTACAGGAAAAAATATAATATTTAGTTTGCTGGCTACAACACAAACTTGCTTAGGTAGCTGTAACTTTCATTAGAATTGTATAATCTCTATATTTCATGTATCTTTATCCATTTATTTTAATTCATATTCAGTGTTATTTCAGTTCTATTATTTTTTTTCTTTTTGTCATAGACGACTATGTTTTTTGTCTTATTAATGAATTGCATAAATTTACTTACTTATTCTTAGCCCTGGATTCAGAAATTTAACTGTTCGATTTTCGAAAACACTGTTTCGTATGTTTTTATAGCACTGATATTCTTCATAGTCGATAACAAGAAATCATATTTCGTCATGAAAGTAGAAGAGAAGTCTGAAGAACTCCAGTATTTATGCTGGCACTAATAATGCATTTACATTTCATCAATCCACCTGCTACCTGTGACTTACTCTACCTTCCAACGATAATTATCATCATTTTCATCAATCAAATCGAGAAATTGTTCAAATAACAAGCAGACATGAAGACATTTTTCAGCTATAGTCGGATATTTTCCTATACAGGGTGTTAATTAAGTATGTACCATAAATTCAACAGACGATTCTATAGGTGATTTTAAGACGAAATGTTCATATAAACATGGGTCCGCAAATCCTTCGTTCTCAAGATACAGGGTGTAAAAATAAAAATAAAAAAAAAGTTATTCGTAAATATCTTAAATATCCTTTACCTAATTCTATTGTGATTTGGCAATAGTATTTATTATATTAAGGAGCTGATTTAGCCTGAACGTGATTCAATTTATTAGGTCTATTGGCGTTTCGAGCGAGATTTGAACGAATATTTTTACTTAAATTAGGATAAGCTAGTCTAACAGGCAAATCTCTGGCCAATAGAGCTTGCACACGTTGCATGTGATAGGGATATGGCCGCGGGGCTCTTCCACACTGCGACATGGGTAATATTCAGTCTTTCAGCTATTTTCGAGTAATGGTATGAGGATTTACTTCAGTGTCATTTAAAACTGCTTCTTCAATTTGAACTGTTCGTACCGTTGCAGGACTTCCATTGACTTTTGAAGCTGCCTGTTTCTGAAAGTCGTGCATGGAAACATACAAATGTTCTTCTATTAGGCACTACACGCTTAGGAAATCTTTCATGGTAAATGCGTCTTGCAACATTCGAGTTTACATAACAGAAATGCACATCTGTCATTTCACTGTTAGTAAATTGAACCATATTTTACAAAAATTTTTCTAAAAATAACCACTTAACACACTTTTTATAAAAATTATAAATTGAAAGCTTATAAAGTTGAAAACTGTCAAGTTGTTTATTAAATGCTGTAATCGTTTTCCAAGGCAACCCTTGATTATTATTTACAGTATTTTCAAAAGAGTGCGAAATTCAATGATGCGGCGGCTAGACGGTTGTATTGAAACCATAGAAGGCCGTTTCCAACATTCAATTTAGTGCAATTCGTTAGTCTAGATGGTCCAGGGATATGCAATTAAGTCAACTTTCTTTTCTTAAAAACTAAGCAGAATACGAAAAGAATTCAAAAGACAAAAAATTTGTATTTCTAATTGCTCAATCCAATGAAATAATGGAAATTGCACAAGAGTCAGTAGCGTACATTTTTAAGTCAAAAATATTCGTTCAAATACCGCTCAAGACGCCACTGGACTTAATAAATCAAATCACGTTAGGGCTAGATTACCTCCTCAATGTTATAAATAGCATTGCGAAATTACAGGAAAATTAGGTGAAGGATATTTAAGATATTTAAGACTAAATTTTTTTATTTTCATTTTAACATCCTGTATCGTGTTTATATGAACATTGTGTCTTAGAATTACCTAAAAACTTGTATCTTGAATTTATGGTACATACTTAATCAATACCCTGTATACTGTAGATATATCGATCGTTATTGTTATATCATTCAGCTGCTTCATAATGTATCTTCTTAGTTCTCAATCGATTGATTGTACAATGATAGTGATCACTTCTCAACCACCTACTTCGATATTGCGATATCAGAAGAGTTTTGCACCAAGTTTTCTTACGAATGATTCCCCGTCAAGAGCTCCTGAATTGGTCACATTTATCGAAACGACTCGAAAGCACCCTCAGCGGCAACAGATCAAGCCGGCATTTTCTAAAGAACGGGACCCTAATTTCAATTCCTGAAGAAACCCTTCTTTTTGTGGAAATAAAACCGCTTCCGGGAAAATAAGATGATATTCGGTGTGATTTACATTTTATCTATACAAAGCGGAATGAAAAGAAAATTTGTGGCTTACTTGTCATTTTGAACGTAGGTTTTGCCGTTCGCCTCTAGCGACATTTTCTTGCAGATATCCCACCCTACTGAACTATCAGAAAGATCATTGTATATTTTTTTCAACTGAGAGGGTATTTTTTAGGAGAGATTAGTTTTTGAAACAAAATATTTTGGTTTCCGCTTCTTGTTTTTTTCTCAACTCCAACATTCAACATTTACAAATAATTTTCAAATCTTATGAGTCACTGGGCTGTGCTTGAAGACTAACAGTGCACAAATCTGAAGAAATGAACTTCAAACGTTCAAGTCAGTTTCGGATATACCTACACAGTAGGTTGAATGTACTGACGCCTATCGGAAAACAACTACTACCATGGCTAATACCACGAAAGGCGTTGGATTGTATCCGACAGGAATCTTCACAGAAAAGTTCCTTCATATGCAATTGGCAATACAACTGAAAGAGTCGAAGTTCAACTTTAGAACGGGCACATATGCAGACCGGTTTCGAACTCATTAGCCACTCGTCAGTGCAAAATAGTGGTCATTATCGACCTAACTCAAGCGTAATCTTTACGCTTGAGGAAGCTATTGTATACCGAAATACGTGTCGCGGTTTTTGTAAAACCCTTTATAGTGAAAATCATACAATAAAGTGTAGGTATCAATTAGTTTTAATATAGATTTTCAACAAGTATCGGCCCGTTCTATTCAACCAATGTATTGATCCTGGAATGTAACATTATTGGCCAATGGGTAGAGAATCAGATTTTCATTTTCATCTTGACAGCTTGACTACGTTAAGCTTTCCTCATATATCCAATATATTGATTTGCTGACGACAGCATCATTTCATTCGGATTCGAAGACATCAGATACGGATGTACATCTTCACCATCCGCAAGAGGTTGCATATCAGAAGTGATTTCGAATTGGAGTGAAAGTAATCATGTTGAATTAACAACCACAAAAAATCAGGCATTGGTTTTCTCCAAAAATTTGAATGTACCTGAACCGGATATTATAATAATAGGGAGACCATTCTGCTTAGATAATTTTGTTGGAGGTTGAAATGGATAGCATTATGTTTTGGCACAATCATGTCGCTGGAATTGCAAAGGCTGCTTTTCAAAATCTTAAACACTGTTCCTAATCAGGAAACTGTACACACCTCAGCAATTTCTGATGCTTTATCAAAGCTCAGATCATATTTTCTTAGGACTATTGTATGGAAGAGATTTCACCTAGAAAAGAGGCATCTGCCTGATTGGAAAAGCGAACATAACTTTCACGGGAAGTGTTCAAGTGACTTGTCACAACATTTAATTTCACCAAGAGCGATACGTCTTTCTGACGTTCAACTTAGTAACTCTCAAACTCCACTGTCCAAGAATTCATTTGTAGAACTGCGTTTATGCGGAATAAACTTTCTAACAACGTTTTTTCAAATGGCTTTGATATCCATCGATTCAAATTCAATGTGAATCGTTACTTTCACAATGGCACCGCTCTCAGAGCGCCTTGAGGATCTTCCTGTAGTGCTTGAGTTTTGTCTTTGAAGAATTAGTTGGTCACTGGATTGATGTTACGAATGGTGCGTTGAACTGATTTTATAAAATTACATTTTTGGATTGTTTGATGAAGCTCTGCGTAGAATGAAATGAGTTGGCCTCGACGGTGGAGCAAAAGTTTTTGAATAATAGGTATATGTATTTCAAACTCGGTTACTATTGAAGTATAAACCGTTCAGTGAAAATCTCAGGGTTACACACATACATAATTATGACTTTCCATCAGTTATCAACCAATTCTATCACATATCATAATAATCATTATTATTCAAATATAATCAAAATGATCAAAGGAAAATAATAATAATAATATTTATTCACCATTTTTGATACACTTGGGTATATATGGTAAGTCTGTTGTACTGCAAGCTAGTGAAGATAAAATGAGAAGAAGATTTA
>WOGP01000079.1:0-33824 GCA_015342065.1 Leptinotarsa undecemlineata
GGGGTATCATTTCAGATTTAGGTTTTAATTTTTATACACTTACCAAAGAAGATGTCAAAGTGACTGTAGAGTAGCCATATTCCTTTGTTGATGAAAAAAAAAATTACTTTTATGATACTCCTCATCTGATGAAATGTATGACTTTTTGAAATTTGATGAATTTACAACGAATAAAATTCATCTTGGACAACTGTACAACTTGGATAAGACAAAGCGATATAGACTAGCACCCAAACTTATCTCATTCATTTCAAAGGATGAAGGTTAAATTAGCCAGTCAAGTTTTCAGTCATTCGGTATAGCTACAGCGATGAATACGTATGCTAGTTTTATTCAGATACCATCAGCAGCAATAGGAATGGCTTCATTCATTGAAAAAATGCATAAAGTGTTTGATACTTTGAATTCAAATCGATTAATTTTTTGACAGAGATGAAAATATTTTTCAGCAAATTAACTGTAATATCAAAAAAAGGAAAAACACGCCTTGACAAATGATTTTCATTGAGGGGTGACAGATAATAATTTCGGCATTTCTGTAACTTTGAGAAAACCTACATACTGAAGGACACTCCTACATATTGACGAGAATTATATATCACGACTGTATGTAAAATTATTTTGGTCAACAGAAGAATACTTGTTGAAATGCCAACAACAACATTCTGAAAAACCTTTAGAATAGATTAGAATAAGTTTTTGACCTTTACAAAATATTCGTTTATTTCACCACCTTGTCTTTTTTTTCAATTCCTGAATAGTTCACCATCATACGAGATATTTATTGTGAGCTCCTCGTTGCAATGATGAAGTCAGATCATGGTCACATATTTTTTGATCGAACCTCGTGCAGAGGTGCACGATAGCTCTTAGCCTACACCCTCTTGCTCGGCCACATGCCAGCAAAAAATAAAATCTCAAGCAAACAAATCAAAGACGCCAATCGGAAGTAAATTTACTTGTGTTTACTTCTTTACGGTGGACCTACCGAGACGATTATTCGCAATGTGGTGGATAAAGAGTCCACTGTTTCTGTAAATGATCGACAAACACCCGTACGTCGACGAAACGCAAGATCTACCAATCTAAGAGTGTGTAGAAGAATCTGAAGCAGTCGATTTTGCGTCGCACATAAGAACTCGGCCTGTCGTAGACCTCAACTTGGCGAATTTTCTTCGTGATTTGGACCTGCACCCGTTCGAATTTCAACTGACCCAGGAAATGAAGGTAAACTCCCATAGACAACGACGTGTGTTCGCTGAATGGGCTCTACATTGGTTGGCAACTGACCTTAATTTTAATCGAAAAATCATCATCAGCGTTGGGGCACGTTTCTGGATGAATAGGTTCGTGAACAAATGAAATTAACGAAATTGGAAGGTTATCAATCCACATGAGATCCAAAAGCGTCCAATGCATCAAGAAAAAGTCAGTGTTAAGTATGTATTATGGACTAACGACGTCATCGATCTATATTTCTTTGAGACCGACGTTGGCCAGGCCATCACTATCAACGGATGATTACCAACTTATTTCGGCCTGAAGTGGATGATAAGAATACCAACGAACAATGTGATTTCAACAGGACGGCGTTACGAGTCACACAGCTCATGCCACAGTGGATATTCTGCAGTAACGATTTGAGGGGATGGTCATCTCACGTAGAGGTGATGTGAACTGGCCACCGAGATCGTGCACTTTTACCCCATTGGACTTTTTCTTGAGGGGTTTTCTTTTAAGTCGCTGGTGTATGGAAATAAGCCACAAACCACACCGGTCCTCAAAGCCAACATAACCCATGTCATCGATCAAATTCGATTAAATTTGTTTGAGTTACATTTAAAGAAAAAAAGCGCTTAATGAAAAACCCTATATGAGTTTTTGAAAAATCACAAATAACTTTGGAATACATTCTCAATAACACGTTTAGATATTTCTAATCAGCTCTCTGTAACCCAATAAAAAATGAATGCAAGAAACAAGCTGTTCCTAATCACCGGATGGGTTATTAGGAACACAAGAAAAAATATCAAGAAAGATGAATGTATCCTAAAAAACGAACCGCACAAGGAAGGGCAACCTTTAAATAAAAAAAAAACACAAATATCAAGATGAATGCAAAGTCGAAAATTCAGAAAAGTGTGGAATTTACGAAATTAAATGTAAGGACTGCGATGCAAAATACTCTGGACATACTGAATGATCTATTAAAATAAGATATAAGGAACACTCAGCACACCTAAAATATGGAATAAAAATAAGTAGTCGCCCATCATATTCAGCAACAAAACCATTCCATAGACTTTGGTTCATTGGGATCAGTTAGACAAGTTAATAACAACATGTATCTAGATGCCTATGAAAATAAATATAAAAATAAGTAAACATAATAATATTATGAATAATGATAGTGGACCAATACCTAATAGTATAAGATATGAATAATGATAGTGGACCAATACCTAATAGTATAAGATATATCTTGTTCAAATTATATCATCAGATTTACCTGTCTGTTAGAAAGAGCAATATTGTATTAAGACGCAGGTACCTAGCAGAGGTACCTGTAGAGGTACAGAGGGGGTGGTAGCTCTTGGCTCCTACCAAGCAAACTCTAAAGTGGTATCAGATTGTCCAAAACGTCTCTTCTCGATAGGAAGACTTAACAGATTGGTCGTACTGGCCTTGAATACAACGAAGCTGCTGACTCCCTTGCGAAGAAGGAGCTACAAGCAGTTTCATCGGACCAGAACCTGCCATTGGTATCGCTTCAGGCTTTGTCAAACAGACTTTGAACATATGGATGGCAAGAAGACTTATGGACTTCTGGAAAAATCTTCCAGGATTCACTCCAAGGCGTTTATTCACCCTTCGAAACATGATACCAAACAGATGTTGGACTACAGTGTCTAACAGGCCTTCTGACAGTTCACTGTTATTTGAATCATCATATGCAGAAACTTGGACTGTCGGAAGACAGTGTGTGTCGCTTCTGTTTGGAAAATGATGAAACAGCAGAGCATATACTTTGTGCCTGCCCCACTGGGGACCGAATCAGATTCTTAGAGTTCGGCAGACCATCTGACCAGAAATACCACTCACCATACAAACTAATCGGCTTCGTTAAGAAGCTGGGTTTATTTGGCCGAGTGTGAATAGGTGCGAGCCACAATAAACACTTGCGGGTTGCGGTGGAGGGTCAAATAGACTCACTCACTTTGGACCTTACCCAACCTAGCAGAGGTATCTAGAGTATAAACAAGGACAATACTATATCTAATTTAGTTTAATCTTCCTCTTGAAGAAAAACGTGTCGATGTGTTAAAAAACGGTTTGGTATTCATATTGGACTCCAGTGATATTTATTACTACACCAAAGTTTCAAAACAGTGCATGCATTTTGATGGCTGGAAAAACATCTGACAAAAAGGGAACATAATTAATATCAGCCTGTACAGTTTGATTTTTGAGTTTGTTTCTATCTACGAAAATTAAAAAATACCCAGAGTAACTGCCAACCGCTCAAGATTATTTCAATCCGTATGAATAACATTCCACGAAACACCTCACAACTAATCTACATATAGGACAAATCTTGTTCATTTAAATATATGATTCATTCTTCTCGCCTCTCACACATGTTTCCTCGAAAATTGTTCACCTCGGCCAATAAATATACAACACATTGTACCGAATAATAACGCCTACTCCAAAATTGTTGACTAGGGAATATATCGAGTCGAATGCAACGGACTATGCAAGTAACTTATTACGCCAGCCACAATACCGGAGATTTTTATTTGAACAGCGATAGAAAAATCAAAATAATGATGATGACGGACATTAGGTAACTTAAGTTGCATATTTTATATTCAAAACATTAAATTAAGGTTGGCGTACCACACGGATCGGTTCTGGGTCCTGTCTTATTTATTATATCCATAAATGAAATTACGAACCATTAAAGTTGAAGTTGAGAAAAAATTATTGCGACTCAATATTGAACCAGTTAGTTGTCTGTTTCGGTGATACATAGAGCCTTTCATCAGGCGCTTTCTATCTTTAAAATTTAATCAAAACAAATAAAGCAAAAAAAAGTCTAGCGGGGTCAAATCGCACGATCTCTGTGGCAAGTTCACATCACCTCCATGTGGGATGTCCATGCGAAGTTTTGTTGAAACCACATGTCCAGATCATCCAATTCAGGCCAAAAGACGTTGGTAATCATCGATCTATAGAGCTCGCCGTTGACAGTGATAGATTGGCCAACGTCGTTCTTAAAGAAATATGGACCGATGACAACAACAAATAGTTTTCGGAATGCATTGGACGCTCTTGGATGTCGTATGGATTGATATCGTCCCAAATTCGACAATGTTGTTTGTTCACGTACCGATTCATCCAGAATTGGGTAGATATTTCCACACTAATAGCAGTAATGATTAAATTAATGATTTCATTTATGAAATCGATCACAAAATTATTAAATTTATACCTGAATTTCTGAAAGATACACATCAAGATTGGTTCCAAACTGCCATAAATGATATACCCAATAAATATGAACATTGAGGAATGAAAAATAGTTAGGTAGGTGCCTAGTGCATAGTTGATTAAACAATAATTTTCAGGCTTAAAAATGTGTCGCAATTTTCATCTTAATTATTCTTTTGTCAATCATCAATTTTTTTCAAGTTGAATATTTACGAAAAAAATCTTGATGATTTTTGAAATGGACGCCGTACTTTTTACTTTCATTGGAGCTATACTTTGCAGGCTTTAGAAATATTCCTGCTACAAAAATTTAATTTTTCATTCTCATTCTTAATCAATGATTAAGTTTTGATATTTGTATTTTGTCACTATAAAATTTGTATCTATAGCTCATTTATTTAGTGATTTGACAAAAATCACTTTCACTATTTGGGATTTCTGACACATATGGCAGGATATAAGTCCAGTCATTTTAGGGGGTTTGCCTAGGAAAATGGACATACCCAGCTGTAATTTTGTATAAACTTTGTATTTTGGCATCATAAAAGTATTCTCAAAATTCACATAATATATGATTTGACGGCCGCAACTTCAAGACTTGAGGGTCAAAAGTCAAAAAACCGACTTTTTGCACGTTTTTTGCCAATATCTTGTATCCAATGGATTTTATGCTAATTGTATGTATTATCAATATTGTAGAGAATTTAATTCCCTACAACTTTTGTCCCAACATTTTTTCATACGTTGAATCGTTTTTGAGATAGAGGGCAGCGCGAGAGCAGATTAAATATTATTTGAAATCAACTAGTTGTCCCGATCGAAATCAGCTCATTTGAGGTTTATAAATTATTACTTAATGAATAATCATAAATAATTTTCATTTTTTATTAACAAATACATTATATCTAAATATTTTTTTTATTAATTATTTATTTTCAATTGCGTATCAATTTATTTAATAACACTTACCTGCCCGTGTAGTTATAAATTTGTAGAGGTAAAAATATATATTAAATTATAATTTGAATCTAATCTATAGTAATTAGTATTTAATAAATAAAAATGAATAGAAAAGAAATAAAATTTCAAATGATATTTTTATTAAAAAATCTCATTTGAGATGCCAACTTTCCGAAATACAAGCCTAAATCGACCTAAAATGACTGGACAATATAGCGTAAGACCAAAATTATTTTTCGGGTTTGTTGGCCGTGATCTGTAGGTTTTTGGACGCGACGTTTCGTCTACAACTGCTGACGTCACATAATAAAATTACATGTATGGGAAACAGGAACTCTTCGTCCTTTGTCTTTTTGAATGTCTACACAGCTAAAACTAAAGCAATCGAAATGAGCGCCATTTGAATCAGTGCACTTTTGCCAACATAACGCAAGTCGATTAATTCCGTTATCATAGAAACTGCGTGCTCAGGATTCGAGTGAGTTGACGAAAGACGTTTTTGCCAGGTTCCTGATTTACGATGCACTCTTTTGGAACCTTTGGTGTAGTAATGACTATAACTGGAGTTTTTTCCACAACACCAAATCGTTATTTTTAACACCTCGACACGTGTTTCGATCACCAAGTGATCATCTTCAAGAGGAAGATAAAACTAAAACTAACGCGAAGCTAACGTCCAAAAGACGAAGTCGAGAATTCGGAAAAGCCTGGAACTTACGAAATTGAATGTAAGGACTGCGATGCAAAATATTATGGACAAACAAAAAGATCTATTAAAGTAAATATAAGGAACACATAGCACACTTAAAATATGGAAGACCTGAAAAATCAGCAGTCGCCCATCATATTTTGCAACAAAACCATTCCATAGATTTCAATACACTAAGATTAGTTAGACAAGTTAAAAACACCAGGCAACTAGATGCCTATGAGAGTGTGGAAATAAGTAAACACAATAATATTATGAATAACGATAACGGACCTATACCAAATAGCATAATATATAGCTTGTTAAAATAATATTGTTGGGTTTACTGATTACTACATAAGAACACATTGCAAAAATAAATTTAGATAGGAATTATTGTTAAAGTAATTTTATTTAGCTGAAAATTGTTAACAGTTAAACATATATTGAAAAATAATAGATAAGGCAAAATTGTAAAATTAATTTAGGGTGGTATGCCTTTTTAGCATAAATAACGTTAGCTTCGCGTTAGTTCTAGTTTTATCTTCCTCTGGAAGATGATTACTTGGTGATAGAAACAAGTGTCGAGGTGTTAAAAATAACGATTTGGTGTTGGGACAAAACTCCAGTAATAAGTTCCTGATTGGCGAAGGTTCTATCGGTAAGAAACTTATCGAACTTATTAAAAAGATGGTAGTCGATTGGCGAGAGGTCTGGAGAGTATGGTGGGTGACGAGCAATTTGTTTAGTATTCGGACGTTGATTTGTGAAACGAAATTCCTCACAACAGGATTCTGCTGTGGTGGTTTGGTGCGATGGCAGAAAGTAATAGTGAATCACACAAGCGCTGACTACCATACAGTAACCATAGTCTTTTTTGACACTCCAAAAAAGGATCGTTTTGGTAGCGCAAAGAAAACCCGGAAAAGAACAAACCTACCAAAAGCATTGAAGAGCAAACTCGGGAGATGCGGCAGAAAAACCCTCCTACACATATATAATACGTTCATCAGAATAGTTCAAGATTATGAAGCCATGATATACTGCACGCTTTCTCCGAAACGATCCCACCGCATCCTAACGATCGAGAGAAGAATCCTACGCAATATCCACAACCTCCCTTACCACTATCCATCTCAAGCATACATCAAGCATCAAGTTGATTGTATCACATACTACAACCAACTTACGATTTCAGGAACTTCAAGGACGATATGCGACACGAACGTTGAGCAGCAATAACACCGATGCCATCAACACGCTGACCACACCTTGGACTACCCAGAAGGATACCTAGGAGGAAGCTCCCGTTTTCCCCAGCAAGACTCCTAGGAGCAATGGAAGATCCGTCGTCGCTAATCCAAGACATCCTGGAGGATTACCCACTGGGAATCAGATAGCGGACAGCTACGTCCTGGAAGGAGCCGAATTCGAACAAAATCCATCCCCGGCCCAACAACCTGGATCCATGTTAAAACTGACCACCGCAACGGACACGGACCACCCCAATGGAACAAGGGAAAAACAAAAAAAAACAAGAGAAATACATGACAACACAAGACAACACAACATAAGACAACAGAAGCCATCATAAGACAAGGCAGCACACACAATCTCCCAACCCTAAAGAGTCATAAGCCTATAGCAGGGCTTCTCTCAAAAGACACCACACCAACATAATCTAATTGAATCAAAAATTGAATGAACATTTTTGACTTGACTTGACTTGTTGCGCAAAAGCAAGAAGAACATACTTCGAAACGTGATAATTTCTGTCGATAGGTCAAATCATGGGGCATCCACATTTCGAGCTTTTTGACCTTTCCAATACCTTTTCATCCATCAAAACCGCATGGGAGCTGACGCCCAGTTCTTCGTCATCCCACGGACTTATTGTGACGGGTCAGTCTCCACCAGGGCCCTCAAATCTTTGTCCTGGATAACTGTAGGTTGACCATTTGGGTTCATCTTCGTGACTGAAATCTTCGGAACGAAATTTCGCAAAGCAACGTCGAACAGTGCGTTCATTAACACTATCATTACCAAATGCCAAAACCGTCAATCGGTCAGTAGACAGTAGAATAAATATTTATTGAGGTATGAAGCTACAGAAACACGTAAGATCGAAATAGTCAGATCAAGACTAGTTATACTTTCTCTTTGAACGAGAAAACAGTTACATCTAAAAGTCCAGTTTTCCTGGACTAGCAGAGAGAGAAAGAAATAGGCGAATAGTAACCGTGAACGCAAAACACAAGCTCCGATGTCGTAACGAAGACTTCGCAAATATAGAAATTCATATCCAGCAATAATGCACACGCGAAAGTATTATAAGACGAAGAAGAGAGAATACTGGAAATCCAGCGCAACGATTTCGTTACTCGATGTACGATTATAAGTCGATACATCTGATAGGACCTGTTTTATTTTAGCGTGTTCACGAACATTTCCTACCAAGATATTGACAATGGCAAGCTACTTGAACGAAACTCGTGCATACTCCGGTAATAATGACCATTTGATTCCATCTACATGACCCTCATTGTTCCTGCCATGTAAAAATACACCAGTTCATTTTTATTTTTTAGTCATGATTATGGGTATGGGACTCGTGGTCAGGTGAAAGTTTGTTACGACTGAACAAATTCTCACTATATTCTCACACAATAGCGATTTCCTTTGCGTTGAGAAACCGCTAGACGTTAGTATGGAAAAGTCAAAAACAATCTTCCAAATATCTATAAAATAGTTACTTTCCATTTAGAATTATCAGCAATCATAGATCCATTAATGATGGATCTCCGTTGGTGTTCCCCAGGGATCCATTTTTATATTATACAATAACAACGACTTATTGGAAAATACCAAGAATCCGATATATTGCTTTGCTGACGACAGCATATTTGTTTCGTCATTCCATTTGGATTCCAGGACATCGTGTACGGAGGCACATCTTCACCGGCAGCAAGAGGTTGCATATCTTAAGGAGGATCTAGAAATGATTTCCAATTGGGGTGAAAGTAATTAGGTTCCATTCAAAGCCACAAAAACCCAGGCATCGGTTTTCGCCAAGAAGATAAATGTCTCCGAACCAGATATAACAATGTCACTATAGACAATTCCGCTTTCTGAAACAGGAACAGAAACAAAAAAAAACAGATTTCAAATAAATGGAGGTGGTGGCAGGCGTGAGAGTGACAGTGTCAAGAATCAAAGTCTCCCCCAATATCCTATAGGCAGAACTGCTTACTGAAGAGAATTGTTCTTAGAAATTATCTCAGCAGAGACACTCGTGATGCAACGATCTAGATTCAAGCAGACATCCTAACAACACTGAGAACTCTGATGGTGAGATTGAACTGATTTGAGACTGCATAATTTTCCTTAGACAACAGACAGAGGGAAATAATGTAACTTTGATGTTTGTATTAGAAAAGAGAAAGTAATATTTCTTTCTCTAGTCCAGGAGAAGTTAATAAATCTCTCGAACAAATTATAGGGTTATGTAAGATTACTGGAAGTAAATTGAAAATGCTCCTCTTCCACAAGCAGATTCAGAAGAATGTAGAACAAAACTGAAATAATTATGGGAAATGTTTTATCTTTCTACTTCTCCGTCTATAAAAAAAATGTGAGAATCTTCCAAAGAAAAGAAGAAGTTAATCAAATTTAAAAAAATATTCTATACAAAGATGTGTAGATCATGTACATAAGTAACTTTCAGACACAAGAAGTTAGAGAAACTCATCTTTAGAGATACCCATCTTGAAACAACTACTTTCATATAAACATTGAATCACATGAAAGAAAAATACTTTTGAAACAACTACTTTCATATGAACATTACATAAAACATTTTTTCCTTTCAATTTGTATTCCAAATATTCGATAAAGGATTGAATCAGGTGTCACTCACAGGAGTGATACACAATGTAGAATACGAAAGAGGTAAAATTTCACGTATATGGAATACAGCTATTCTCAATGGTGAACATCGATGTTTCGGAATAAAAAACTTGCCTTATTGCCTCTTCGGCACTCATCTGGTTTTATTCGAAACATGGAGATCTTTCTGAAATAACGCTTGCAAGAGTGAATTGATTTAAAGAGAAAATAGCGTTAATGATTATTCATACACTAATAAAAGATTATTATTCGTTACAAAATTATACGTTAAATAAAATCTTTAAACTTAATGAAACTGAAATGAACGTTTCAAACTTGAAAGCAATATAATAAACATAGATATTTTTTTACGTAGACACAATTACGAAAAATAAGTGAGAATGGAAGATAATTGAATGTAAACTGTTTCAAATATTTCTCATTGGAGATAGTAACAACTGGGCATTCAAATAGATGAGAGTCTTTCTTGGAATGAGCACTGTGATCAACTACTTTTAAAATTGAGCTCTACAACCTATCTTTTCATTAACTTGAGAAATGTTTTCAACATAAACACTTATCGCTGTTTATCATGCCCAGGACGAATCCAGGTTGCGTTATGGTGTATGTCTGGGAGGCACTCTGCAAAGAGTAAAAATGTATTCATCCAATAAAATGCTATTCTTCGCTGTTTGTTCAACGTTCCTCGACAGTATTCATGCAGAAACATTAACAGAAATGACTTCATTCTTAATAGCTATATTCATGATGAAAACACTCGGCAGAAGCAAATGATACACGTTAGAGCGACTAAGTATTAGGATAACTCAAAGTGCACTAAAAAAATGAAAAATAAAACTCTGTTCTACTTTGCCAAGCTTTCGCTTCTATTGGGAAGCTTCTTCAGGACCTACCATTTAATTAGTTGTGAATTTTTTCGCCATTGAATAACATTACAATCCATACAGTAAAAATGAGTGAAAAACAATTATTGAACATATAAATTGACGAAAAATTAAACATGTATAAAATTTTTTGTGGGTTTGACAAATGTCATACCTTCACATAAATGTCATTTCTCAATGGGTATGATGATTTTATAATTTTTGAATCTGAAGAAAGAGTTATTGATTGATACGACTTTTATTATTATTATGTTTCTGATAATAAAAATTGTAACAATCAATAAATCTTTCTTCAGATTCAAAAATTATAAAATCATCAAACCTATTGAGAAATGACATTTATGTGAATGTATGACATTTGTCAAACCCACAAAAAATTCTATACATGTCCAACTTTTTCATCAATTTATATGTACTTACAGTAAAAAGATTTTACTGTAAATATGAATTGTAATGTTATTCAATGGGGAAAAAATTCACAACTAATTGAATTGTAGGCCCTGAAGAAGCTTCCCAATAGAAGCGAAAGCTTGGCAAAGTAGAACAGAGTCTGATTTTTGATTTTTTGACTGTTAATCCATTTATTGTACATTTCTCCAGTCGCTAAGACTATCCACTTTATATATATAGTTTTGTCCTTTTTTGTATATAACGACTAAACCCTATATATATTTTTTTTCATTTCAAGGAAATAAATAATTTGAATTTGATAAATATTCGAACTTCAGCTAATATTGAAGCTTTGGATTTCTCTGTCATAACTCATTGAATTGATTTTCAGAGCTGTTTTCTTCAAAGGAAAATACATTCTGCAAAAATCACATGGCCTGAATTAATTTTCCATAAATAAAAAACAGTGTGGTAATCATTTCATGCTTTCACTATGAGCGTGCCAGTTGTATTCATGGCAATAACGGCCAAAAGACAATGGAGTGAACAAAACCATCTAACGGAATATGTTTTACTATGAAAAGAAATAGGTAATTTTAGAAATTCCTAGAGCGTATATAGTATAATTTCAGTCAATTTGTATAAAAACAAAGACAATTACACGAATAGATAGTAGAGGATCGAAAACAAAATAAAAACATTTATGTGACTTGTATTTCGAAGAAAAAGATTATTATCGAATTATGGATGCGGACTGATGCCCCGTTATTTGATGAATATTATTAACACTGTTCATGATAATAATTATCGAACTGATTTCATGCTCATCACAAGACCAATCTGAATATTTTTATCTAGTTAGATGTTATACCATATAATTTTTTTTAGTTCAATTCTGCAATACTCACTCTTTACACCCGATTCAATTCATTTGCTTCTTGTTATGCACTTTTTGGAACCTTTGGTGTAATAATGAATATTACTGGGGTTTTTCCCCAACACCAAACCGTTATTTTTAACATCTCGACACTTGTTTCGATTATCAAGTGATCACCTTCAAGAGGAAGATTAAAACAGTTTTAATCTTCCTCTTGAAGATATCACTTGGTGATCAAAACACGTATCGAGTTGTTAAAATAACGGTTTGATGTTGTGGAAAAAAGTCCAGTATTATTCATTTGCTTCTTTTTTCAAAATTTTGCTGACACTTTTTTCCCATTATGGAAAAATTAGTAGTTTAAAGGACTTTTACATAGAATTATAGCATTTGACTTCTGATACAACAGATGAGTGGCAGCAAAAGGGTAATTACCCCAAAGTCAGGAAAATAAAAAATAGTTGATATTTTGTACTTCTGAAAACTACAACTCTCTTTGGAGTGAATGCTTCCGATTGTACTGAATTGACGTGGTTCTTCTCGAAAAGATTAATTTGATATAATCACTAATTATTCACCATAACTTCGGTAAAATTTTCAGCTTCATTTTTCTGTTCTGCTTGATCCAGTCCATGATTTTATGAACATATTATTTCTTTTCTGTTCTGTTCATCATTTATGGTGATTGAAATAACTGAATTTTTTTTTACAAACTATTCCAAATCTTAAGAATTTGCATTAACAACAAATTCCCTTCTGAATGGATTTTTTTGAAAATATCTACGATAATTTCGAATCCAGTATAGATCACTTTGACAGGTTCTAATATTAATTCACTCCAGTTTCAATTAACTCCAGTTTTTTGGAAATTATTTTTATATCACCCTTCTCACGCTGCGCCATTTCAGATGTCAGATTAGCATATTAAAAAATTACACGATATTTCCAATACAAAATTAAGTATATGGGGATGTAGCTCAGTGGTAGAGCGTTCGCTTTGCATGTGAAAGGCCCGGGGTTCGATCCCCCGCATCTCCAGTTTTTTTCTTTTTATCTTCGACATATCATGATGAATTTAATTACAATCCATCAATTATATGGTCTAAACGTGGACCAAATAATATTTTAATTTTTTCTGCAGAACTTTTAAATATAAAATGTGAATTATATTTAACAACACATGTTTAAAAGTTGAAAAAGATGTACTGAAAAACTACTAAAACATACATCAATTATAATCAAGCGAATGAGTTCTAGCAAGTTGTAGACAACTGACAAAAATAATATCGATTTACAACACATAAACCTGTTTGATTCCTTTTAAAACAATCTCATTTCCATCATCTCATTTTTATAACTGGAAGCGAGTTCATTCGAAATATCGAAAAAAGTGTATATTGTCTCTATACTGAGGAACAAACAAAAACAATGGCATTTGTTAGTAATGATTCAGGTAATAGACCAGTCAATATTATTTAACGTTTGCAAGCGGAAATAAACGTGTTTCCTTCTGAAGTTTTTTCATATTTGATTTTTTGGGAAACGAAATTAATCGTGATTTCTTGAAACTTCCTAAGGAAACTTTACTGGCAGGTCAAATACCTAAAAGCCAACAAGAAATATTAACTCTTCCTTTAAAAATCCCTTTCGAAGAATAATATTTTCATATTGTCAACTATCTAGGGTAAGGTGATGCGGATCAATTGCAGAAATGAGGCAAACGATTGAGTTGGTCAGGAATTTTGCTTTCGAAATACAAATTTTGATACAATCTAGTGGCCAAGTTCTGAACTATATGCCGCTAAAGAACGACAACACAACTGAAATTCTTCATAAAAAGTTGTAAAGTCACATCTTTCCTCATCAGTTAACTGCATGGTTGAAGGTCGTAAAAGTTGATAACTTCTTCTAAATAAGTGACCAATTTTGAAATTTTAGAATGAGAAATAATCGTTGGGAATTGTTTTTCGTAAACATGCCCCGGTGAAAAATAGAATGCGAGTTACAACATTTTTCGCTAATCGCAATTACTCTGTTTCGACGGGTCGTTACTGAAATTTAAAAAGCTTTTCTGATCATATTTCTAGTAATTTTTGAGTTCAAGGAAGAAACAAGGGAATTCAGTAGTATCCAGAGCGAAATAGATATCAACATAGCATTACCAGCTGAAGAACTTCAAAAACTATACCTCGCATTTGGTTCACCTTCGATTGTTAGTGCCCACAATCATCTGAGACTTCAAAACCATTTATACATTTGCTGAGTGAGTCTTTTATTCTTTTATATCCAATCAGTTACCCAATCAAGCCCGATTTGCGCTTCTTTCAACATACACGAAGTTTCTGTAAACTGTTTTCAACCAATGTTTATCCCAGTGGATAATTTCAGCTTTGGGTCACTTAATGTTACATCGGTGGATTCAAATATATGACACTATTGTCTTCGAACAGTCTCTAGATTTCATCAATGTATAGGACTTGACGCATTCACATAATATTTGTCTGAGCTTGATGGATTGGTTTAGTGAGGCTGCTACAGAAGGTGTCCCCGAATCTGCAGCAGGTTACAAAGTTGTGCTTAGAATCACATGTTCTTATCATCTTCAACAGTCCTGCTTTAAAGTTCAATTGCAACAACAGCCATAGAAAAATCAAATGTACTGGCTGAAGAATTTGCGCCCAACTCAACAGTCGATTTTCTGGGAAAGGCAACACCCACTATTCCCAAACTAGGATCCATAACACCGGAAATTACTTTTCGACAACGTCTAGTCAAACCAATTTTGAAACAGCTTAATATCAACAAGGCGTCTACTCAAAAAGTGCGCCAATGAACTCGCATCAGCCTATTTCCAAAAAAAAAACAAGAAAAATCTCCCCAGCAACCATGGACCAATGATAGGAAAAATTCAACATTATTAGCGATCATCAATATAGCTCTTGGGAACCAGATTACCTTCTATCGTATGTCACGCATATTTAGAATAACGAATTCGAGAAACATAAAAAGACCAGAGCTATTGCACTTTATATTTCTGAAGCCTTTGACTGTCTATGGGTTTGCTGACCGAACATCGATGCTATAGCTTGTCGGATCATTTTTGTGTGCGGCTCTCCAGTTTCCTGTAAGGACGCTCTCTGCATGTGACCGTCGATGGATATATCTCGAATACTTTCACTATCAAAGCTGGTGTTCCCCAGGAATCCATATTGTCTCCAACCCCCTTTTTATTGTACATCAACGACTTACCAAGATCCAATATATTGCTTTGCTGACGACAGCACACCTGTCTCGTCATTCCATTTGGATTCCAGGACATCACCTTCAAATGCACATCTTCACCGGCAGTAGGAGGTTGCATATGACAATGTGGATCTAGACGTGATTTCAAATTGGGGTGAAAGTAACCAGGTCCGACTGAATGTCACTCAGGCATCAGTTTTTTCCAAAAAGATAAATGTCTCCGAACTGGATATAATAATGTCAGGTAATACAATTCTGCTTTCTGCTTCGATGAGTTTGTTGGGGGTTACAATGGATCCCAAATATGTCTTGACACAATCATGTCGCTGGAATTGCAAAGGCTGCTTCTCAAACGCCTGAAACACTGTTCCGAACCAGAAAACCGTTCACATCTCAGCAACTTTTGATATTTCATAAAGCTCAGATCAGATCTGCTTTGCAGGATTGCTCTTATCTATAGAGCTCCACCCCTTTGCTCACTCTGAATATGCTGAATTACATTCAGAAAAGAGCCATCCGCGTGATTGGAGACTCGAACATCACTTGCAACCTCTAGTCTGGAACATCGAAGAAAGGTTGGGATCTGTCTCCTTTTTATAGATACCTACTTCACGGGAGGTATCCAAGTGACTTGGAACATTTGATTTCACCAAGAACAGTATATATCAGAAATACGCGACGGATTGTGACTACTCATCGTTTTGAGGTTCACCTCAGTACACCTCGAACTTCACTGCTCAGGAACTCTTTCATTTGGAGAACTGCGTGTAAGTGAAATAAACTTCCTGATAACGCTGTTCCAAATTAAGTCAATCTTCAGCGATTGAAATCTAAAGTGAATCTCTACTTTCGTGCAAGCACTGCTCTTAGAGCGTCTTGAGTATTTTCCTGTAGTGCTTTCATCGGGAAATGATATTCAGCAAACATTGCCAGGTCTATAACGTAAGAAAGAAAAGAAAATAGAAACGAATGCGCGGTCAGTCGTGCGTATAATCAATGCCTAGATTCCGTATTCACAGGCGAGGGCTCAGTTTTGATTGTAAAATGATACATTTTAATGTTCGTGGAACAATACCTGCAATAAAACATGGCCCAGTTATACACCGTGAATAGAATAACAGACATTAAACGAGAATGATAAACAAATACAAGCATTCCGCAATTGCTGAGAAATGAGATCGGAAATAATGACCATTCCAAGAGTGTATAACGGATTAGGCTTTTTACGGTATGGAATTGATCTGCTCGACAATAGTACTGTGGTTGCTTCTCATTTACCAATATCGTTAGAAGTGAAGGAGGTTTATTTAGACACAGTTGCTGTGCAGATAATAGCAAATTGAGCAGTCTGCAACAATTTTAATAATTTCTTCTAATATACGAGGTCTGTTCAAAAAATCAGGTGAATATTAATGTTCATTTGATTAGGGTTTTTTTTATTTTCACAAACTACAAACAACGATTTGAACTTCCCAAACTTTATTTCCAAAAAATATATCACGATATATGCTATCACAGTAGCCTTTTCGTAGTGAAAAACAATAATTTTGATGCAGAGGCTTAAAACCGAACATTCCTCCACCCTTGAACTATCCAAGTTCAGTAATAAAGTGGATCCGTTATTTGAAGGGTAAATGGCAAAATTTTTTGATGTAGCAGTTCTACTCGTCATTCTTGGTTTTGAAGGTCACTACACCAACGATGCTGTCCTCCCCTGGATGAATTGTAGTCATCACAATGGCCCCAACCCGTGTCGAAAGGTTGTCTTCATGGATCAGAACTAAATCTCTAACTTGAATCCTGCTAGTCGATTTAGAACGTTGATGCCAGCTAATGAAGTTATTTAATGGTTCCTCATGCCAGCGAGTCCAAAATTACTGCTTTAATCTCTGCGCATTTTGCCAGACAGATACTCAGTTGGATAGAGTGTCAGTGAAGTTGACCTCTAGACAGCTTGTCAATGGACCACTAGTGAGGAAGTGACCAGCAGTTAAAGGCAAAAAATCGTTGGGATCCAAGGATAATGGGGATAAAAGACAAGAGTCAGTGTCAGTGATGTTGACCTCTAGACAGCTTGCCAATGGATCACCAGTGAGAAAGTGACCAGCAGTTGAAGGCAAAAGATCGTTGGGATCCGAGGATAAAGGGGATAGAGGACGAGAGCCAGTGTCGTGAAGTTGACCTCTAGACAGCTTGTCAATGGACCACTAGTGAGGAAGTGACCAACAGTAAAAGGCAAAAGGTCGTTGGGATCCGATAATAAAGGGGATAAAGGACGAGAGTCAGGGTCGTGAAGTTGACCTCTAGACAGCTTGTCAATGGATCATTAGTGAGGAAGTGACCAGCAATTAAAGGCAAAAGATCGTTGGGATCCGAGGATAAAGGACGAGAGTCAGTGTGGTGAAGTTGTCCTCTAGACAACTTGTCAATGGACCACCAGTGAGGAGGTGACCAGCAGTTAAAGGCTGAAGGTCGTTGGGATCCGAGGATAAAGGACGAGAGTTTAATATCGCTTCAATCTCAATCATATAGGTTTCTAATAGCTCATATGTGAACAATCTATTTCCAACAGTGCGGAGTGAATGTTGCTTGAATGATTTAACCGCAGCTTCCCAAAGTCTTCCAAAATGAGGAGCTTTGGGTGGTATGAAACTCAAATGATTCTTTCTTCAGCAAAATATTGATTTATAGCGGTTTGGTGAACGGGTGACTTGAATAAAGCTTGCAACTCACAGTCAGCACTAACAAAGTTCGTGCCGTTAGCAGAAAAGAACTGAAGAGACCTTAGTAGTAGTAGGACAGGAAACAAGCTCTAAATGGATAGCCCTGGGAACCATGCAAATATGAACTGCAACGTAGACTTTGAGTTTGTTCCGATTAAGGAATCGTTTCTCCCTAAACAGTGGGCCGCAGTAGTCGACTCCCGTTTTTGAAAAAGGTCGCAAAGACATAACGCTGCAATCAGGTAGAGGAGCTGCCTCATGATCAGCTTGACGAGGTTTTGCACGAAAACAGGACAGGCAATTTTGAACGGGGTACTGAAGGGTATTTTCTACAACTATTTAGTTTAGAAACATGTCATTTCTTTATTGATTTTTATTTTGTATTATACATTTTTTGTAGGAAATTAACTTTTTATAACTGCATTACCGATCATTCGTCCAAAATATCGATCTTCTTGGGCTTTTCATGTTAATTCTTTTAGTTTTACTCTTCGTTTTCCTATTTTCGCATCGCGAACGAAAGTTTATTGCAGAAAAACCGAAAAACAGGAGAATATTTAAAAGGAAACCATTTGGAATGTTTCGACTAGGTACTCATTGTTAACACTCTTATGGATAAAGATAAGGGCCCAAGTGATTGACCTTTCTTGACTATATTTATGACTCGACAATTGTCAGTGAGACATTTATCCCTCGTACAAATTTTCAACTATATAAAGCAGTAACTCAGTAACTAGTCATTAACGCTAAAATAAAATCTCAGATGAATCGAATGAAAAGAATATAAAAAATATTTCGGATATTAATCTCTATGCAGGATCTAAACTACCTATCATTAGAATCGTATCCACGATGAAGATATTTACAGTTAATCCTCTAGTGTGGCAAGACGATATTCATGCGGTGGCGACTCTATGTTGATAGGATAATAAATAAGAATTTGTCAATTATGAAAATAAATATTTGTGACGAACACACCTTCCCCGAGATATATTTTAACGTCCGGAAAGAAATTTGTAATCAACTTTATAACAAGATATTAAGGTGGCATTCATCTTGTTCTGCTTTATTGCCGGAAAATTTATGGCTATTGCTTAATAATTTATTTTACCGGTGACAATCGATAAATACTGAAATACCAGGAGGAAATGAAATATACGAGTTTTGGGTTGACATTTGAACGAAACCAAAGTGAATCAAGGTTAGAGTGGAAGCAATGTACCATCTGTACCATCCATGTTGGACATTAGCAAAATTAGAAATTTTCTCTGGGACATCAACATCAATTTTGAAATAGAATTAACTTTGGATATGTATGAACTTTCATTCATATAATATTTATGCCATTCATATACATATAATCGAAGAAAATAATAAGTAATCAAACAAATGATTAATAACAATATGACTCACTGTATATCGAAATCGTCTTGTAAATGAAACATTCGTTTTAGTTCAATGAAATCACATATGAGATATTGGGATAATGTCTATTAGAAATATTTCCCCACGCATTGAAAATATTCCATAGAATAGAATAGACAGTAGTATTTTCAATATATTGTAATGAGTTATATTGATGACTTGGATAATGCATGATTATTCCTCTAAAGTAAATTACCACTTATAAATGATAATTTTTCCCAAGAATATCTATGCATAGGATATCCAAAATTCCAGAAAAAATAAACGTATGAAAAAGTATTTTAGGTGTAGCAGAATCTGAACAATTTTAAATCAAATGATGTATTATACTTTTGGTTCCAATTTGTTTCTTTGAAAGACGACAGAAATGTACGACAACTGCGTGTAGCCTTTATTTATTTATTTCTTTATATACAAACATATCTACTGGTCTAATTACATGGATAAATATACAAATATATAATATTACAAATAATTTATATTAATTTACAAGCCATAAACGTGAAAAATAAAGGTAAAAGTAAAAATAAAAGTGAAAATAGAGTGGAAGTGAATTTAACACAATGTTTTTTATAATATTGGTATCAATTTAACAAATTTGAATTTTTTTTAAGTAGTAATTATATTATAATCAGTTAGCGTTATGATGATAAATTAATAATTTGTTTGATTTTAATGTTTCTAAAGATATTTTGAATTATTGACCAATCCAGATCAATGAGTGTGTTATAATAATTTGCTTGTCGATACATGGTTGCAAGAGGGGTTCTAGTAGTTCTATGTAAAACAGGGATATTAAATGTAACACAAGAGCGCATTCTCCCTGGAGGAACATTAAATCGCAGTAAAGAAAGTAACGCTGGTGAATTAATTTTATTATTAATAACTTTAAACAAAAACATCAAAATGTTAAGTACTCTTCGATCTTCCAAAGATAGAATTTTAAATTCATGTTTAAGTTGGGTAGTTCTAACTACATTATAATCGGGATATACATGATGCTTTTTATAATATAGATATTTTAAAAACTTGGTTTGAATTTTTTCTAGCTAGAATAATGGAGTGTGGTATTCTCCATGTCAAATTATTGCACCAAATTCTAATTTGGGTCATACTGAACTACAATACAAAATTTTAAGGGAATGTACATTGGTAAAATTAAATGATTGTCTAATTAAATAAGCCAACAATCGGTTTCCACACTTAGCTATATTTTCAATATGTGTAGAAATGACAGTAGATGGTCATAAGTAATTCCCAAATCCTTTACATTAGGACGCCGATTTTGGGTCCTTTATCCATTCTATACTCGAACATGAAAGGTTCTTTTAATCGCCTAATAGATGAAATACCACATTTTTTTAACATTTAAATAGTTTATTTCTTATGCTCCATTAAAAAATGATTTTTTAATCTTTCTTCAATAATACACAGTCTCTAACAGTTTGTATTCTCTTTTATTATTTAAAATCATCAGTGAAAGTACCCTCAGTATAATTTAATACTGATGGTAGGTCATTAATGAAGAGAACGAACAGAAGGGGCCACAAATTAGAGCCCTGGGGAACTCCGGAGTTGGCCTAAAATTTACCAGATGTATTGCCATCATATTTTACCATTTGATATATATAATTCAAATAACTTCTCATCAGTTTGAGAAGTTTATATAACAGCCCAGACTTACTCAATTTACACAAGAGTACATCATGATCAACTGTGTCAAACGCCTTTCGAAAATCTGTATATATTACATCAAGTTGCGATTTGACTTCCAAGGTTTCATATGCATAATATTTGAAAGTGAACAGATTTGTGCAGATAGATTTATTCGCTACAAAGCCATGTTGTTGGGGTATGATATATTTTTCAACATATTCATATAAATGAGCAAATATAATTTGTTCAAATACTTAGAAGGTGCACACATTATAGATATTGGCCTGTAGTTTTCTACATCCATTTTATAACTCAATTTGAAAATTGGAGTAACGACTGCTGTTTTCCAAGCAGTCGGAAAGATGTTAGTTGAAATTATCAAATTAAGAATGTGTAGTTAGAGGTGTCTCCAACCAGTCCCCGCAAGCTTCAATTCAGTAAGTAATTGAAATTATATGATGCGCCTACTGATGAATACATCGACAAAAAAAGTTAGCAAAAGTATCCGTGATTTGGTCCTCAGTGTTATGATCACCTCTATACACAAAGTCGCTACATTCTGTAAAATTTCGTTATCTATAATTTATGTGACTTCATGAAGCGTTGGATGTAAAGAATACCCGGTAGATGCCTACTATGAAATATTATGTTGATTTGATGAAAATGAAACGTGCAGCATAAAATAGAAAAACATTTGAAGTTTACTATCTCCAGGTAGAAAGATCGGTATACGACGTAAAATTCGTTAAAAATCCGTTTCCCTATTAAATGCACATTCACAAGCATCAAAATATTGCAATAAAGTATACAAGTGTTCCCATCTTGATATGAAAACTGTGATATTATGAAACTTCAGATCAGATTATGCTTGATGCATAATATTTCCTCGTATTCATGTCAACCTATTTCAATTTCAATAATTTTATTTTTCAGTCACTTCTACGTTTACCTGTTTACCCTCTTAGGGCATATTTATTTCACATGAGACCTAAGAGATTTGCTACAAGCCCTACATATGACGTAACAAAGCTTAAAATTCATCACGTGACTCCGGTAGACTAAGATGTCAAAGACAAAACCCAGCTCCTTTGTCTGAGGAAAGCAAAAACACTCTTTGATTCGACTTTTCTATGCAGCTGCAGCAATGAATTGATTTTTGCAGTTTGCGGCTTGTATGTGACCTTTTTTGTTGAACATGTGTCAAAAATCCATCCAACATTATTGATCTCTTTCTCAAAACGCTGTGATGATCTTCACGTGAGATGACCATGCTCTTAAATAGCTCGTGCAGAATATTCAATGTGCCATGAGCTGTGCTTTGTCCAGTTGAAATCACATGTCATTGGTGTCCAGATCATTCAATTAAGGATAGAAAAAGTTTGTCATCAATCTATAGAACCCCCCGTTAACAGTGATGGTGTGGTCAACGTCGTTATCTAAGAAATATTGATCGATGACGTCGTCAGCCCAAAATCCAAACCAAACAGAGCCTTTTTTCAGATGCATTGGATGCTCTTGGATCTCATGTGAACTGATGTCGTTCCAAATTCAATAATTCTGTTTGTTCATATACCCGTTCATCCAGAAATGGACCTCATCGCTGAAGATGATTTATTGACGAAAATTAGGGTCAATTGCCATCTGCTCCAGAGCCCATTCAGCGAAAACACGTCGTTGTCTGTGGTCGTTTACCTTCAGTTTCTGAAGGGTGTTGGTCGATCCTTTACTGAACTGAAAGACACAAAATGAAAATCGTTTTGATTCCAGTATATATTATTAATTTAACGTCTCTTCAAATGGTACTTTTTGTTTCAGCAGAAACAAAGAAAAGCATATCCGACGTGTTTACAGTCTAATGGTTAGAAAGATTTACCTTTCCTGGTATTGGACTACAAAGAATTATTTTTGACTGGTTCCGTCATAAATGTTAATCTAAGAATGAGAAAAGAATACCTGAAAAAGTTTGCTAGTTTTCTTTTAATGTTTATAATTACTACTCGAAATCATTTTAAAAATGGGCCAATATCACATTTCACGTTATTGGGTGCTACCCAAAGCTGGGATATCTCAACTGAGGTAAAAAGTATGAGCTGCTTTCTTGGTTGCTTCAATAATTCCGATTAGATGAAATTGTAGAGGAATTGTGGGAGTGATTCTTGATGATGGAATGTAACCGCCTATTAATCCTTGAGTATAGTAAATTACAGACTCTGTCAAGAACCTTCTCCAAACACGACGAAAAAAAACTATTCAACCTACAGCTTACCATTACCATTATTTCTTGAATATTGATATGGATGACAGAACATGATTTCTATGGGGTATTCTCCATATTAAACGGTATTGGTAACTGCCTATTAATCCTTGACTATACCAAATTATAGACTATCTCTGTCATTTACTAACTCCAAGCACGAGAAAAAAAATTGTTCAACCTGGAGCTTGCCATTGCTATTTTTTTCTTGAATGTTGATATGGATAACATTAAACGGTATTGGTTATTATATTGAATGAACCATGTTACTCACAGTTTCAGATTACTATCCTGGATAGTTTCTCTAGCTTCACCTCACAAAATCAATATTTTTTTTCCGCAAGGACAATATTTCTTCATATATTTCAGTATCAGTAGTTAATTGAAAACCTTCCTTTACTGGTACTTCGTGCGTCGGCGAAAACAAAGAAAAACATATCCAACACGTTGACAGTATATTTAATGGTTAGAAAGCTCTACCTTTCACGATTCCAGATATATCTCATAGCGATTCGAACGCTTTATAGAAGTCGAATGATAATGGCAAAGTGTGATAGAACACCGAAGTCGGACAAGAGCTGCTTTTCGTCGTGATACAAAGAAATACCTATGAAAATTAGCTGCGACGGGTATTATTCACGGGACCTAGCCAATAAAGTGTACGCAAATAAGCAATTCTACGCTCGAATATGCCATCAATACCCACGTAGGAATTTACTTATTAGGTCGTTTTACATACGCCGCATTAATTATTGTTAGTGTATAATCCAGGTGATGTATTTCTGTCATCCATATTTAGCTTTGTTTCCCTTCTCCCAACGAATGAATCGGGATTTTTTCATCACATTCATAGCACTAAAGTTGCTTTCTTAAATAGTTCAAAACAAAAATCAGACAAACCTTTCATTTTGTGAACGGAAGATGACACTTGGACGACTTACTGAGATCCTAGGTTAGGGTCAAAGGGAGTGGGTCAATCCGACCCCCCAATACATTCCGCGAAGAGTGGCAATTCAAACTCAACCAAATCAGTCCAGTTTTTCAAAGAAATCGCTTAGTTTTTGTGAGTGATCTCTTAGGGCAGATGGCAAACGAGAAACTCTATCAAACAGGCAGGAATAAACCATGTGGTCTGCTATTTTATCCTCTCCCAAAAAGAGGTAGTAGTCCAAGGTTGATCTTAACGTGGTTGACGATGTTTCATGGTGAATTTCCTTCAATTATCTAATTTAATTCCACTATAATTCGACAATACTATACAACTAATAAAAGATACAAAATGAAAATCACTACAAAGTAAGAAATATACAAAAAAAAATTAATGAAGGTGAGCAGAAATTCAAAATAAATTAAAAAAGATTTCAAACCAAGTAACCAAGTATAAGTATCCACAATCGTCTTCGGGTGATGACTGGACTATTCCTTCGAAATATGACTATTAATAAGTTATCCGAACCCTTTCACTTTTCTCTCTTCCCTCTTTCCGCTTCACCAATTTCGAGGGTATTAACCATTTGGCGGGTGTTGACTGTTCTCCGCTTGATTATAGGTTTCTATATGTTGCGCATTTCTACGCTATCTAGGCTGAACGCATTGTATAACATATGCAGCTTCTTTGAACTTCCACTCAAACCAGTATTCTTCTCTGTGGTTAATGTCAGTTTGGGAGCACTCTATCTTATTTTGATGAGTCCAAACATTCTCTGCTATTCCTGATTTGCTGGTTCGATAAGAGTCAACTGCTTCAAACACCACTTGGGTGTCCCAAAATATTTTTATGATTAATATTATTGTAAATCATGTCCTAAAGAAAATAACGACGGCCGCTAATGGTAGCAATAAACCAAATGTAACGTAGCTGAGAGCCCGCGAATGTACGATGTTCGCTGCCGCTCTAGATGTAGCGAGAATAATGGTACCGATTTCAATGTAATTTCAGCGAAATTTTCTACTGCATTCGATCACGATATAGAAACGCTAGCCACGAGCATATCGACACAGTCAAGTAAAAGTTCCAGTGCGGTACGCGAAGCAATCTAGTGACCAGTGCGGTACGAGAAGCGATCTAGTGATATTCGCAAAATAGTTGAAGTTTTAGTTGAAGGGTTTGTTGTATTTAAAGTGAAATAAAGTGGAGTTTGATTATTGTTCAGTGTAGCCAGTTATTGATCAACCCACGACGAAAAACGTAACAATATGCTCGATTGGTTTCTGTGAATATATCCACAAAACAGTTAATAACGTGTATTTTCGCTTGGAATACGATCGAATATGTCCCTGCGCAGTTTTATATACCTGTCTTGAGTCTACGCTTGTATTGGTACACCTACACCAGAAGCTGAATTTTTTTGACATATCAGCGAATCAACAGCTACCAAATATTCCTTTCGGAGGGACCAGCCCCGCTCCTGTCGGGATTGGACGTGTTAAGCCGGGTAAATTGCTGTGGAGCAGTATACAACGCTATGCATGAAATTGTTCCAATATGGCGTTAATTGCCCCCCTCTTACGAAGACGTTAATTATTAGATCCACAGAAGAATCAATTCATGAATAATGAAGATGAACGGGGCGCCAAAAAGCAATTCGCTGCAAAGCTAAACTTCTAAATCGACCACCGAATGAAATTTGTCCTCTCTCTTTCTCCGCTACTTTCACTGCAAGGCAACTATGATCCAATACCTGATAGCGCTGACTGGACTATAGATGCTAGGTTTAACTATCGCCGTTCATCATTCGGGCTTGTCCTTTCAAGACAGTTGAGTTCAACGTTTGCATTCGTGGTGCGGCCTAGTACCACTAATGAGACTCATAGCTCTATCTGGAGTTGGATCATAGATACTTTGTTTCTGGGCTCTGGTTTCAGCAATAACGTGTTACATACTCAGGAATCGGGAATACTGGAAAACCCTAATGGATGGTACCTGATAGCTTGGTCTAAAGAGTCTGTAAATGTCAAAAACATTCTACATGAGTCATATCCTACTTTCATACACTCACTGTACCTGATAGGAACCTGCAATTTAAAGAATAAAATACAAACATATTCATATACGAACTTCCTGCCCTCAAATAAATCTCTCCCATCGAGGTGTTTCATTACTAAAAATAGTTTTTCAGAATGCGAGTAGTTTTGGAGAATGGGATAATCTATGCAATATCGAAAACAGGAGAATAGTGTTTTACTAAGATAAGTAATGTACAACACTGTTCAAAATTTTGTTTTTTCCTTACTTAACTATGGCTTTCTCGTCCATGACAACCGTTGACGATTAACGAGGTTTTACCTTTTTACGTCCGGTTCCTTTATTGAATTTACTGAAGATGTCTCAAAATTTGAAATGAATTATAAAATTCAAACTTTTGTTGTATTCTGAGAGATGGATGGGAAAATTAATGACTTATTTAGAAGATAATCCATTTGTAAGTATCTGGATTTGAATAACATTCTTACTGAAAGCTGAACACTTTAAAAACGGACGGAGAAGATTAATAATACAATTTATAAGGTAATTATCTTTATAAATATTGATATTTCTACATTCTTCGGATATTTATTTCATTAAAAACTTATTTTCATAAAAACTGTGCAAAATATAATTTAAGTCATCCTTAATCTGAAACCACATATTCAATTAAAGAATTTCATAATTTCTTAATTGATTCATTCGATGGGAATATTTTGTTCGTTTTGCATATATTTGGAATATTTTGGTCCGTTACAGACAACTCCATCAAGCACTTTAAATAATAAATCGGCAATATTGCTTTTTGGAGGTGACATTCCTTACCATACCATAATTAAAAATAAAAAATTACAACTACAAAAAAAGATATTCCTCATGAAAAAAGCCAGAAATACGAAATTACTTATTTAAAACTTATGATAAATCAGTTAGCAACCTGAAAATAATATTTTGTTAATATGAGAAAAATATAATGATAATATGCAAAAATTCAAGAGTTGATTACTAGGGTTATTGAAATTCCCGAGAATGATCTCTGTTTTTTTTAAATAAAATATTTACAGATAATGAAGCTTTTTGAAGGTTGAAGAATAAATGAATAAATTATTGAAATCCGTTGAAGGATTTACGAAATTGTTCATTGTAAACATCCTATCATAGATTTTGATCCAATAACTTGAACATAGTTCGATGTGGTTGTCGACTTTCGGGATACAAGTTTGAATACACTTCCGTCTCTATTGTATTTGTAATAAATTTGTATCATATCTCTTCTTTCTTCATTCGTGAAAGCTATTTTTCGCCAAACATTCAATGACTCATACAGTACAAAATGCCATTGAGTGGCAAATTGAAAGTCTAATTTAAAAACATCAACGTCAAAGCCTATTATGATAAGAATTAATTTTTTTCAATATCTCCAAAAAAAAATAACTTACGATAAATCATTGAAAAAGTAAGATCTGGTTGTATTCAAAACAGAAAGAATCCAATGTAGCGCCCATGAGAAAAAATGAAGTTGATGAGGTTGGCCGGAAGACGAAACATCGGATAGCAAATCTGAAAACACCGGGGAAAAGTGGCAGCGTGGAATGGCAATTTATTTTCGAATCCTTCGATTCGTTTTAGGTATATATGTTCATCATAGTTCCGTCGTCATGGGTAAATAATAACCAACTCTCATGACCGAAAATTGATGCTGTTAAGCATGCCGGAAACCAGTTGGTTTACAATGATGTACATATAAACTAAAACGAAGTCATTTGATGACCTACAAAATTGCTGAATCAAAACTATTAGAACGAAAACTGAAGAATTACGATTCAGAACAAGAAAAAATTATCAATTTTATGCAACCCAAAAAGCAAGCAGGGTTATTTTCATTCAAAATGTGAAAAAGCCAGAGTTATGTATCTTTTATGGGACACCGTCTATATGGCAGTAGTTATTAGTTATTCGAGGAGTTACTTCTGAATACTTTCTGTAAAGCATACCTTGCTGTACCTGAATATGTCATCATTTAAAGGGTTTTAACACGAAACTGCTTTACTCAGAACAAAATATTCAGGTTTTCTAAATAACTAAACTAAATTACTAAAAACTGAAACTTGAAAGTGCAAACACCTTTTATTTTACAGTCTTCCAAATTGTGGATAATGAGGTTGAGTTACTGAACCCAATGCCTTGAAAATATTGAATTTACTTATGGGGTACCTATAATCCATAAAAATCAAATATTTAGAAGTTGCCGAAGAACTAATTTTCACCACGATAACGATAGTGCCCCATTTGAATAACTAAATAAAAATATTCTTACTGAACACAACTAAAATTTTAAAGATTTTTTCAAAGCTGTGATTAGGAATCGATGTCAGCTGGTTGTTCTTAATTATTGCATTTTATTATTGGTGGTGTCGAATATATATTAGCAAAATCAACTTAATTTTATAACAGTTATATTATTGTTCTTGAGTTCAAATCAAATCAAATCAAATCAGTTTATTTCCAGAGACTCTACAGCATGTAAAACTTCAATTGAACTAAAATATAGAAATTCACAATACAAATATACCAGAATATACCCTACTATAAAATAGTTGGAAAATTATCATTAAAGTGACAATATGGTAATGAAAATAAAATAGTGGCTGAAAGCATTCTAATAAAATAATTTCATTAAAGCTACAGGAAACAGTTATAAAATAAGCTTGATAACCTTTTATAACTATCATAAAAATCTCGTAGAAAAGAGTTATAAAACTGCTACATAATAATTTACTTTTATAGGAAAATAAGTTTCATAAGTTAGTTGTAAAAACGTTTCTGTGATAATTTCCTGACTATTTTATAATGGTTTTTTAATTTTATTTCATAAACGTTTCTATGACAAATTTATAAAACACTTTTATTGCCTACAACTGTATTGTGTTCACCTATCATCTAATACAATCAATTAGCATTTTGGAAGTAATTATAAAATACTAATAAAATGAAACTGTTGCAACACCATGAAATTATAAAACTACTTTGCTGTTAGGGTATGCTGATGAATACTGGTCAAAGTAACTGATAGGAATGAAATGAACTACTTTACTGTGCAATCGACTATAGTCAATTGCACACTTGCATATAAAACTATTTGTAACGTCCTCTACTGCATGTTTTATAATGAAACTTCGAAATTTCCTAATACATCAGCAATCTTGTTACAACTTGAGATATATTAAACCTCACTACACCCTAAATGGTAATGAGCTGTTGAAACCCCATGAATCACCCCAACGTCTCAAGTTCTGTGTGAATCGCACTGAGTTATGATTCATATTGTCAGACCCCAAGAAAATTATTATCAACGATATTCCTACTCTAATGGTTCGTGTTATTGCATTGTGTATCGATGTATCATTTAGAATGTTAATTCACAAGTAAATATGAACAGTGCTATCGATCATCCAGCGTTCATAGTGTAATGATAGGAGAGAAAATATTATAAATTACATGCGGACTTGACCTTTTGTGTTATATAATTTATGTCAATTTTTATTTGACATTCTCCGGACTCGATTTTACCGCCATTGATGCCGCTGCAATCTTTCTAGCATACCGAAGTGACTGATCTCCAGCACAAATTTTTGTATTGGATATTCAGAGAATAGTGATCAGATACTCGAAAGAATTTTTATCAGATCTGTTTGAAAAAATCTGTTTAGCCCCCCCCCCTAGGAACGACTATACCTACATCTATTCTACAGGTAAAAATGTTTCTAATTCAACAATACATCAGAAATCTGAGGTTTTTTTTATACTGAGAAAACTATTTGAAATCTAGTATTTATAACTCAAATATCAGAAAACAAATTATATTGCACATTTTTTCCAAATCTAATATTGCAACGATTTGCAACTACTTCATTTGACAATGTAATACCACATTCCGAATTTTTCAAGGATTACAGCTGAAAATTTTTGTAACTATTGAAAATTTTAAACAATCAATTTGAAATTCATTCCTCCAAATCACATTTTTCAGTTATTTCCATTTTCCATGAAGACAAAGATTAACTTCCTCCTAAGGATGCTGATTTGCAAATCGAAACGCACGTCGAGATACAGTGTTTTTGATCTGGTGTGGTAGAAGTTGAAACTCTACCTATCAACTAAAGATATAAATTGTGAGCCGACACGAAACGCCTGACAGATGAGAGAAATATTGAAATTATTGTATGCAAGTAATATGCAAAAAATATCAAATCACGATAGGAATTATTATGGCATAATGAAAAAATATAATATTACAGGTTTTTTTTTCAGAAAATGATGATTGTTTATGTATTCAAAAAACACTTCACTGTGAAATTTTTTAATAAACATTTATTTTAATTGAATACAAAAATTGAAAATTCAAAATTTTATTCCTAATTGTGACGAGTCAATTATTTTAATCAGTTACTTTGGTAATACTTACATTCGATTTTGCTTCTGAAGGTATTACTGTGACCATAGGTCGATGATTACTGAAATAGGTTCAAAAGTATGGGACATAACATTTTTATTATTTACTCTAAAAAATATAAGTGTGTTAATAGAAATTAATCTCAAAATTAGTATACTCTGATACTATTACTACTCCATTTAGATAGAAAGCCAAAAACTTTCTTTCCCAAAAATTAATCACTCCTAAAAATATAACCCCTTTAATTCAAATTAATAGTATGTCTTGTGTTCAACTCATCTTGGTGATGTCCAGTTACAATAATAATATTTTCTGACCCCTGTAATACTGAAATATTTATAAAAATATGTAATTAAAATATACTTGAAAAAATTTCAATGTAGCTTTTAATATAATAGTAAACTCAATAATCCTCCCTAGTTATTGCAATCTATTACTGAAGATCTCAAATCATAAATACTAATGATAAATTTTTCAATATAAATTCGACCATCATAAAAGAATTATTCAATTAATAAATTTGTTGATGTTCCTGTTGATAAAAAATTAGAAAAACATTCATGTGCGACTGGCTATCACCTGATTTTGGAATTCAATTTTGTCAGTCTGAACGAAATTTATTTATTCGTTGCATTATTACCTGAGAATTAAATTAAAAACAACTGATAATTAAATTGAAAATATATGCTATAAAAATTGGGTCAATTTTATTCTACCAAGAGAGTAGATTTTACATTTACAAATACGCGAGCTCGTTTTCACTTTCTCAATTATCACTGTCAGACGTATTTTATTTTTAATTATTTAAAAAAAAATATTTATTGAGTAAAACACAGGTAATGTATACTGTGGTGAACATAACTCTATACACTATAGGTATTCGAGCGAGGGAGGTAGCGTATCGCCGAACCAGTGGAAATAGAATCGCACAGTTGCTTGCGCATGGCAACCCGGCGCCATGGCATGTGTCTCCACGTCAATAATCGGTTTAACATACGGATATAGATGTTTCACATCAGAAATCAGAACCAAATGAAATCAGTTTACTCAAAGTGTGCATGTAGCTGAAAACAAATTGGTGCTGGTGAAAACTTTTTCTTGAAATAAACAGACCACAGTGATAATTTTAAGGCAATTACGCCTATGTATCGACAGTTGTAAATTTGCCGCAAAACAATAATTGCTCTATATTTTTCAGTGACCCGTATACTACCGAGTTTATGAGAGTTGAAACAATAAACATCACGAAGTTACAAGACCATGTGTTAATTATCATAATTTCAGGTGTTGCTCATTGCAGTCAGTAAATTATTCACTGTAATTGAACAGGGTTATCTGTATGTATGCAAACTCAATAATAACGAACTCCAACAAAATTCGAACTTTATGACTGTATATTTGTCGTGGAACTTCTATTCCAATAATCATGTTGGTAATTATTGTAAAATATGCATAGTTTTTGCGAAGCTGAAGTTGAAATTGAGCAAACGACACCCCATAATTTATATCAACATCGAAATAACGATCTGAATGTGGACGATGTGGGCAAGATGAAAAAAGATGTGTTTATGAGGATATATACTTCCGGTGAAATAGATATTTGCGAAGCTGTCGAGTTAATAAGTAAGTAAGTAGATAAGAATCTCAGTTGGCTTCTGATGATAGACCACTTCCATATTTGACATAGACAAGTAATTCAGTTCCAGTTCATGAGGATTGAAAAAATTTTGTCACGTCTTTTTATATGACAAAAAAAATAATACCACTTTCGTTACATTTTGTTAAAGCATTTCAGAGTTGAACTAGCATGTTTTGCCTTCTTTACGCTTAGACCACAGTAGAGAAGACAGTACACCTATCAGCTCTATCACCAGACCAATCCGTCAATAGGCATCAGGGCCGGAGTGAGACGCGCCCTGGTCGCCATATTTTGGGTGAAGCCAAATGATGGTACGCTGAAATATAATCAAAATTAGAAACGGCTTCATGACCAAGAACAAGTATGAGCTACATTTATGCATAGCCACATCTACTCAAATATAATAATATAAACAGGTCAGGGAAATTATTGTAGTCGATGTATTATTTCCAATGAAACTTTTAAAACTGTATTATGCGTTTCAATTTCTCTCAACCCAACTATTTAATTTTTTCTAGTTCATTTATATATTAGGAAGGTGTTTGAGTATTTCAAAAATATTGGCATGTATAATGAAACATTGATCACGACAAAACAAAGTAGAGATAACAATCAAATAGTGTTGCGAACTATTTTATGAAATTCCCTGTATACATATCATATTCGATCACGATCAATTAATTCCGTACTGCCCTAGTTATGCTCTTTACTGATAGTTGCCACCAGTTGTCTATACCTAGAACATTCCAAGTTCTACTTGTCTATATTAGATGGCACACGACTCCAGTATCCGAGTCACCTTCGTCAGTCGAATCCGAAGTATTGGTACTAATTGGCAGAATCAGATTTCTACATTTCCTGAGAACTCCTCTACTCTACCGTCATGTAACAGTGGAACACTTTTTTATATAAGAGCACTGCTACAAGTAGTCGTCATCTCTTTAGGACATTACCAAGAACTCCAAGCACCATCATCCATCGTGGGAAATTAAGGCCAGATTTTCAATTCATTATTTTTCTATTTGATTACCGGTACCAATCCAAATCAAATGAAACTGGCTGTGGTTATACCCATATATAAAAAAGGTCAACAAAATGACATGAATAATTACAGACCCATAAATTTGTCAACAGCTTTCTCCAAACTATTTGAAGTTATTATATCAATGAGAATTTTTTGTGGTACACGGTTTGTTCAATGATTTCCAACATGGTTTTCTTGAAGGGAAAAGTACCGAAACAGCCTTGTGCAAGTTTGTGGATGAAA
>WOGP01000080.1:0-26442 GCA_015342065.1 Leptinotarsa undecemlineata
CTATAAGTCATTTATGTTTTTTATATTAAATTGTATTGATATTATATCAAATAGTATTAATCCTTCAAGTATGTTAGTTTTGCTCTGTGAATGGAAAACTGTTGGGCAATAAACGCTATTATTATTATTATTACTACCTCAAAGGTTCCAAACAGTGTATCACAAATACCTGTGGGTATTTTACTTTCTCATTCACAAAGTATTTGTATCAAGTATTTATTGTACGTTTTGAACACATTACCACCCAAATCGAACATTTTTTGGTTATAGCATGAACGTAGAAAAATATATTAGGCAACTCGTGGTAATGGAGTTTATTGCACTTGATCTGTGTTCAATATTACGTCGTGGGCTAAACACACTTATATTTTCAACTTTTTTCATGAATAACTATTCAGATTCCCATTTTTACAGAAGAAATCAAATGTCGAAAAGGCTATTTTGAAAAATTGCAAATATAATCGAGTAGATCAATTAAATATTAAAAATTCATTTCACATATTTGCTTTTATTCCTTCCACTTCAGTATAACATATCATGTATTACTCTCTTATCTAATTGCAGTTCCAACTATTCCTGAAGAAAATGTAAAAAGAAAGCGAAAGTTTGTCTTTATTGTGAGTCAAGCTTATTTTGGCTCTTTTTTTAACTACGGCTCTGGTCGTCACAAACGGTCACGCCTGACGAAAGTATACATTGGTCATTGATCGTAAATTCTGTTACAATCAAATTCCACAAAACCCCTCCATCAGTGAGACTCCCTTTCAAACTTTATCATATAAATATTAGAACACCGAAGAAGGAATCACTACCACCAAGTTTCCGAAGTTGAGTAGCTGTAGATTTGCGCCAGTCGTAAGTACTTAAGCTGTATAACATTTCAGTGGTCTCATACATTATGTTATTGTTTCAGTGAAGATGTTCAAGTTTTTCGTGATAGTTGCTTCTGTCGGTGAGTGTTGATTTTAATCAATATCATAGTTATATTTCACATATAATTGCTGTGAAAAGAATTAATATGAAAAATTATTCTGTTCTACCCTATTTTCAAAATGGGTTGATAATTTTCAAAATAAACTCAAACGTTCAAAAATTCAATATGAATGGAAATATTGTAAATATATCGCCAAGAAAGGAAATTAATTTCCTTTAATTTCCCTAATATTGCCGTGGAAATTGTCATGAATTACACAATAAAATATTCAATGTCTTTTATGTTTTTTGTAACAAGTCTCAAATAAATTCATCGTAGAATTGAAAATTTCAATGGAAAGCGATAATATTATTCAGGATATTGAAAAATTTTTGTTTTGTGAATGTGAATGAATTGAAATATCGAATAACTTCATTTAGTACGTCAGTACATACATGTTATGTGTCGAATGGAAAATTAATATCATTATAGTTTCAATTCTTACTGAAAAAACTTTATACTGCTCAGTTTCATAGTAATTATAATAATGAATGGGCTTAATTGATAATACTATGAAACAATACAAAGATACTTGTGAAAAAAGTTACAGGAGATTTTGGTGCTCATTGGCGAAGTCTAGCTCAGAGCTACTTAAACTCAATCAACAAGCACCACTTCATAATGCACGTGAACATACAGACGTCTATAAAAAACAATTACCGGTGACGGCATCACGAAAAGAGAAAAATAAATGAAAATATTAATTTGTGATATCCCCTGAAGAGAGTTGATAAATCAAATTGATCTGTTGCTTTTTTATTATTCATTTGTCGAATAAGCAAAAATTGACATTTCTGACTATCATAAAAATGATGTTCATAGTTGTGTTCTAATTTCCTGATACTAAATCTCTTAGCCAATTGCTTAGCCAATGAATTGTTGAGTTTCACAGCACCGAAAAGAAAAAGATCTCTGAAACTTTTCCGTGCGATGTCGTGGCATAGTTAATTTGTTTTTAATTGTAATATTTATTGAGTAGATATCTTCACGCCGAATTAGTTTTTGTATTGAAAGGGGAGAGTAGAAAAGGGTGAAGGATGAATCATGCGGTTTTTCATATTGAACCATCGGGAGTTTTGAAAGGCTTCAGAAATGGAATTATACTTACGAATTTCATTAATTAGATGGCAACAAGAATTCGGAATTTTATGTATTCTTTTCTTATCTGAATCATATAAGTATGGTTTTGCAAAATCAGTTTCGTAAATAGAAAATTATAAAAATTTGTAACTCCGCAACTAATTTTTCTCTTTGTTTAACACGTCATTCTCATGAATTCTTACAAATTTCTCATGAACTGTAACTGCCACTGTATCTAAAATTTTGATAATTTTCATAGGAAATCAAATTGCTGAATGTTACTGACCCTATGAATCACCAACTCACCTAAAATCTTGAGGTAATATTTGAAAATACCCTCAATGAAACTGATTTTGTTGAAGTTCATTATTTCAGATTGCCTGACAACCAACTATCATTTTATACATACAAATACGCCAACTGCCATTAATGATAGTTACAAGGGGGTTCAATATGCAAAAATTTACATTCATGTCACTAAAAACTTCTAACTGCAACAGGACCATCAGGGAAGACTAAAGGTCGCCTTGTAATGTTCCACCCAATGATAGATTTTTATATATGAACTATTTGTATAAATATTATTCATACGACAGATATGGAAACGATTTCATTATTATTATTTTCATCATCAACAGTTCCATAACAACTCGTCAAAAACGTTCATAGCAAAAATACATGGATGGTTAGGTCAAGAAATCTCTCTGGTTTGATTCAGTCCTGGATAACCCATTAGTGGGTAACTCAGAAAAAAATGTATTTCAAAACATTTTGTTTTAGGACTTAGGTCAAAAAAGAATCTAAAGCATTATAATATCAGAGAAAAATTTTCATACTAAAGGATAAAAGTGTCAGTCAACGAATTCTGTCTAATTTTTGGAGGATAGCCTCCGGTTTGGGTTCATCCCCAATTATTGATAACTTGGTGGTTCCAGTGAGAATATAAAATGATATCTCATTACGCCTCTTTGTTAAGAAATCAAAATCAAAATCAAAATTCTATAAAAAAATCCTTGGTATTCGATCTATATTTGGAAAATATATGAACGTTGAGTCATTTACGACACATAAAATGATTTGCTAATGCTAATTAAAAGTACGAGCTGGGAAAACCAAGTTTTTGTCGAAGAATATACTAAGTATATATTCAAAAGTGCACTCTCAAATAACTTGTCATCATTCCAGCTGCCATATCTTCTGCGGGTAAGGTAGGATTCGAGCAAGAAAACGTAGTTCTTGATCCACATCCTTCAGCAAGCTTCAGCTACAGCAGTTCCTTCGGAAAAGGAGATTTTGGTGGATATGATATTGGCAAAGGTAACAATGGAGCAGTTCTTTCCAGTTTGGCACACAGTTCAGCAGTACAGGCAAAAAATGCCGTTCAAAATCAGCACACTGCTGGAAGTCAAGCTGCTCATGAAGTCAAAAACAATTTAGCAAGCGTTGCAATTGGTGTGAGTATGATAATAATACATGTAATGATATGGTTGGAAATGAGTGGAGATGAGATTCACAAAAGCATTTGGTTGATGTGAGCAAATTCAAACAATAATTGAAATCATGAAACTCTGAAGAACTCATCTCAATTAGAAAAGTTCGATTGTCCCAATATTCAGATTTAATTTTTTTTTTTTTCAATCGACTAGTACTATATTGAATACTTCGGATTTGAAAAATTTCTCCAACAAATAAGTTACTATTGTATTCTGATCAGTTGTGCACTTCTGTTACAACTCCAATTGCTAATACAACATTCCTTCTCAAGTAGTCCTACTTCTTCTCCGGTGCCTCTAATTTTTAATTAATTTTTATGAAATTTTGACTACCACGCATCTTAATTGCGATGTAATTTCCTTTTTGTTTCTTTGTTAGTTTTTTATTGCCCTCTAGAGACTATTCAGCAGTTTTTAATATGAATATATTTTATATATTCCGAAGACAGAAAAAATAAAAGATTTAAAAGTCATAATATTCCAAATAAGAAAAATACTATTATCTTTTTCCTCTGCTTATAATAAAATCGAAAAGTAAAATTGTCATTTTCATAAAATGGAAAGAGACACTTACCAGATGTGAATAGGATCAAATAACTCATTATGAAATAATTGCATAAATCGAATGATTTTTTTTAAGAATATTATATAGGTATAATTCCACTGGCAACCTTGAATTGCAAATTTTATGCAAAAAACATTCGAAACTTTCTGAATACTTTTTTATTATATATAATATTTGTAATGAAGTGATCTATGTTATTTGTAGCTTTCATATAGAGCTTCTTAATAAAACATTACAAAAAATTTTCAGGCAGCTCAAGCCGCTCAAGCAGCTTTAGTAGGAAAACAAGCTCTTGTAGGAAACCTGAAAGCCCAACTTGCAGAAGCTCAGAGCCAACTCCAGGTCGAAATTGCTCAATACCAACAAACTGAAGCCACAGTACGTGCTGCGGAAGAAGCCGCTGCTCAGGCGCAAAACCAAGTTAATACTCTTTCGGCTGCCCTCGCTGCTGCTCAAGGAGGAAGTCAACATGCATCCCAGGCTGCAGCTGAAGCTGCTAATGCTGCTGCATCTCAGCACGCTATGATTGCAGAAGCCAAGCAACGTTTGAACCAAGTACTTTCCCAACTGCAGACCGCTTTGAGAGAATTGCAAGATACCGAAGTATCGGCTCAAAAAGCAGCCGCAGCTGCTCACTCCGCACAGTCGAATGCCGCAGCTGCTGGAGCTGCAGTAGCAGCTAGCGCATCGAAAGGTGGTTTCAGCGGTTATGGTCATGGGTGGTAGAACCATTATTTAATTGCATTAAGAACCCAGTGATACTTTTCAGAAAAATACATTTTTTTACATCTCATATTTTTGTTTTCATATTTCCCAAGCAATCATGAGTATTGCAGTTTTGGGTTCATTCCAAGCCAGAGGTTCCAGTTTCACCATTTATTCAGAATGAACAATGGAGAAATCAGAACTCAAAATGTATTCTCAAAAATGTAATTAATATTGTTATGAATCTGGTTAACATAAAGAATCCTCATTTAAACTCTGCTTCTTATGGACTCAATGGACACAGTCAGTAAGCAATTTTCAAAGAGGACTGATTTTCATAGAACATATTGCTATCAACAGCGGTCACGAAGTGGATAATATCGACTCAATTATTTCTAAAGAAATGCAGGAACAAGCTCTGAAATAGTTCTATCCAGTTTCAAAGAATGATACAAGACATTATGTAACTCTAACTTACTTTGGTGAATTCATTAAAAACAATAAACATGAAACTCCGGTAGTATTCAAGTTGACTTGTGATTCTTGTCCAAACTTTCATATCGGACAAACTGGGAGAAATTTTTCTAAAAGATTAAATCAGTTTAGAAGTAGTTTTTTGAATGAGAACAAGAATTCATTATTTGCGAAATATTTTTGATGTATTGCATTTGGAAGAGAAAGGTTCAAACTGAACCTTTTGAAATGTTTAGATATCAATAGACGTGAAAATTTAGGATCATTGCTCAATGATTCCGTAGATTTGAATTGTTCCCTTCATTGAATTCAGTTTGCAATGACAAAATTGGTAATTAGGTTAGGTTAGGTTAGGTCAAAAGTGAGTGAATCTATTCGACTCTCCACATCAACCTGCAAGGGTTAATTGTGGCTCACACCCAACCAAGCTTCTTAACGAAACCGATTATTTTGTATGGTGAGTGGTCTTTCAGGTTAGACGGTGAGAGAACGGCTCTGCCAAACTCCACACACAAAGCACAAAGTATGTGCTCTGATGTTTTATTATTTTCCAAACAGAGGCAATACACACTGAGTCTCTACATATGATGATTCAAATTACACTGACCTGTAAGAAGGCATGTTAGACATCATAGTTCATCCCTACTGTAGTCCAACAACTATTTGGCATCAAGCTTCGAAGGATGAATAAACGCCTTAGAGTGAGAAAATCCTGGAAGATTCTGCCAGAAGTCCATAAATCTTCTTGCCATCCAGGTGTTCAATCTTTGTTTGGCAAAGCCTGAAGCGATTCCAATGACAGGTTCTGTTCCGATGACTCTGTTTGCAGCACCTTCCTTTGCAAGAGAGTCAGCAGCCTCATTGCCTTCCAGGCCAGTATGGCCAGGAATCCAGACCGCTCGACTATCCGAGAATATTTTTATTGACTTGTGTATGACGTTGGATTCTTCCAATCTCTTCGCACATAATTAAATAACATAAATTTCCGCTTGAAATACAATCGCATAGGTTGCTAGGCAGGTTGATATCTCTTTCCTGGGTCTGCGACTGAAAACACCTGCACCAGAACCGGAAGGTGTTTTTGATCCATCTGTGAACCAACAATTATCTGCTCTTAATATTTCCTTATCCCGGAGTATCCAGTCCTCTCTACTGGGAACAGTATTTCATAAGGCAGTCCATAGTTGACAGTTGGAGGCATGAAGTCAGAGGTCATTTCCAGAATATTGTGACTTTCAGTGTCAACCAATAGTCTGTTGCACTCTACATTGAATTGATTTGTGCAATTGGCAAAGTGCACAAGTCTATAAGCATTGCATCTAGTCTTTCTCTTCAGAACAATGTGGAGAGAAGGTAGATCTGGAAGGATCTCTATGGCCGCTGACGGTGAATTGGTAATTCGGGCAAATTCTAAAAGAAAGTAAAATGATGGCTCAGGTGAAAAATATAGTCATTATTCTTGAGTCTTATGAGTCCAGTCTTCCATAGATGAATAGTTTAGGTAATGAATTCATCATGTATAAATTTGTCATAGTGATTCAAATTCCTATGAAAGCACGACACAGAATTTGTACAAACAGTATTGTGGTATAGTCCAATCCTGCATATTATATGTTTGTCAAATCACACACTATCACAGATGTCATGGTGTGTCTGTGGACTTACCTTCAGTTCTAGTTGCAAGTCATTCTCTTATGTATGTAAGTTGTAAGTCAATGTAATGTTGGAAAAAATTATAAAAATAAAAAGATAGAAAAGTTAGGCTGAACTGATTTTTATAATAAGAAAAAGCTAGCATCTTCAAAATACAACATCGTTGTTTGAACTTTCAAGTGAAAATCTTACTTTAAAGTGTGTTTTTTAAATACTTACATAATAAATACTCGCAAATTTGTTGATAATGAAATGAATGAAATGATAATGTACAGTAAAAAATTAATATCTGAAGGTATTTCAAGATGTAGCGGATGAAATAATTGTCAAAGTCAACTATAATCTGGAAAAACCACACCAACTTTTTTAAACCCTTATGCATGTGTTTTGCTTTGAAATATAACTCGAAGAACTGAATTGATGGACTAGTGTCTCAAAGGTACCATGGTTTGTAACTGAACTATTCTCAGGGTTTCAGTAATGAGGAATATTGGGAATACTCGTATGTTTTTTTCAACAATATTCTCAATTCATTATCAAAGTCCTGATATAGATCTACTTTTCAACAAAATTAAGAAATTTCGTCCTATGTGATCTAGTTGTATTGAAGATCTTTCAAAATCCTTCAAGAAACCGTTGAAGAATTTGTAAATGTCATATTTTGTATTAACAAAAAGACATGGTTAACTTTTCCATTCAAATTGTTCAAAATTCGCTGAAGATGAGTGGAACAGTTTTTTTTTGGAGACCAGTTTCTACAAAAAGTGAACTCGCCTTATATTTTCATTTATATTGTATTATATTCAGATTAAAATATTACAAAGGTTTGAAATAAGTAGAAATAATAAAGACTTTGATTATTATTATTATCGTTTATTTGAAGGTAGTTATTATCAGATTATTATCATCATTATAAGGTTTTCATCATTATTGTGAGTTGATGTTCAATACAAATACCTCCAAAATGTTCATAAAGAAAAACAGTTTTTGAACATCTGATAGTTCATTAAAAAAATTCATTGAAAAAAAACTAACAAATATTGTTGTACACAGTAATAACGATTAAAATAGTCGAATATACTCCAATATATTCCGACATGATTCATGAAAGTTTAACTATAACATTTTAAAAAATGATTACTTCACTTGGTCCAGAACCAGTTCATGAACACCACACATTTTTTTCGTAACGCTCTTATCTACTTGGAACATATTTCCTTAAATGTTTCGATTGAGTAATTCAAGGGAAAGAATTATATTACTGTTAAATAACAACGCCACACTTTTTTATGGGATAATCAAGCTGCCATAAATGTTCATGTTCACTAACATTAAAACAATTAAATGTGTGTTTCATATTCTCAAATACAGAGGTCAACGGTTCAATTTTCGTAACTAATTTGGATTTTTGTTGTTATCAAACAGAATTATATAAGTTTTGAATAAGGCATTTTCTTACAAATCTCCTGACGTATCATGTACTAAGATAGATATTAAGTTTATGAGATAATATTCAATATCAAAAATCAACTCTGTACAAAGATGTGTAGATTTATAAAGAAGTAACTTTCAGACACAAACTGGAAGAATAAAACCTTCCGAAACAGATAAACATTGAATTACACGAAAGAGAGAAAATAGAGAAATTCGTATGGAATCGAATCAGATATCCTTCTTTTCATTGGAAGATTTATACATTTTGCATCAAGATGGAGAAATAGATGGCCAAAAACTTTCTTTCACAAAAATTAATCTCTCCTAAAAAAGATACCCTTTCAATTTTAATAAGATTTCTATGGCTGGGATTTACGTACTGTCATCGTAAGTGAGTGGATACAACCCATTCCGTGAAAAAAAATCGTAATTATGAACGAATTGAGTGTTTTTCCATATCCGTATTCGCTACTGATGAGCCGATGAGCCGAAACATCGGATATCTAGCAGTGAGGATGACAGTGTTCCATGTAAGTGAAATTTTACTTATTCCAATAATTAGATTGTAGAGGAATCCTGTAAATGATGTTTGATTCGACTCTACACGAATGTTTGGAATACAAACAAAATAGAGAAAAGTTTCGAAAATATTTTTTTTAGTGTAATTCAATGTTTATATGAGGGCTGTTTCGGAAGGGCTTCATTTTTAAGTTTGTGTCTGAAAGTTACTTCTTTGCATGATCTACAAATCTTTGAAGGCCAAAAACTTTCCCATAAATTAATCTCTCCTAAAAATATGCCCTTTCAATTTAAAGAATATTCATAATTTTTCAAATTTATTTCGAAACATATATCTCGCTTCTATACTTGAATCAACAGCAATCTCAACTAACTTCTGGAGCATAGTTGAGTCGGTTTCATTCAACTATTATAACATACTAATCTCCATATATGCCATTTAGTTGAAAATTCTTCATGAATTTATTCGAGAATTTTCGTGAATAGTTCCAAAAATATGTTTTAAAGATGTGCTTGTTTTGTTCTGAAATATTTCTAGACCGGTATCTGTATCTCTAGAGTAGGGAGGGTGAAAGTAGGCCCACAGTACTTAGGCCACCTGTGACCCATTGTACATCCTCCCAAAGAGTTGTCCTCCTAGGTCATCGTCCATCCTGTTTTGTCCAGGAAGTTGGACAGATCTCTGGAAGATATCTCCTTTATATCGCCAGGTGTAGGCCAAGACTCGCCGACCACACACTCTCTTATTGACGATAACTCCGGACATTAGCAGAGGACATGCCTGACAGTTTCATCTTCCTGTTCACATATCGTGCATAGAGGTGTGCCACTAGCCCCATATCGTGGAGGTGTTTCCTCAGTTGACAGTGGCCAGTCACAAATTCTACTGTTGAGCGTAGATATTTCCTGGTCATCGCCAGATATTTCTTCGTCGCCAGCTTCCCAGGGTCGCCCGGGGTGTTCCTAACAAGATTGCATCTTCTGATTCCATCCCATCTCTTTAGGGATTGAGCATAGGTGTAATATTTGGCTAATTCCGCAATTGTCGAAGTCATCAGGCCGTAGGTGCCACTAGGTGTCAAAATTCTTCGTCCAGCCGCTTCCTTGGCTAAAGAATCGGCACTGCCTTTACTCCTGTCGTGCCCTTTAACCCACCTCAGGATAATGTTATTCTACCAAGGCTTTGGCTAAATCCTTGGTGACACTCTAGTACTAGCCCCGAGGTTATATGTGGTCTGTTCAAGGCTAATAGGGATTGTCTGCTGTCAGTGCAGATTGTTAAGTTTTTGCCCGAAATTCCTTTCCTGGCTATTCCTTTTGTGTCGATTGAGATTCCAGCTAGTTCTGTTTGGACCACATTGGTATTTTTCCCATTCCCCAATTAATTGAATTTCCTCTTTCAGATTTAGCCTATTACTCCAACTTTTCATAACTACATTTCTTTACTGGGGTAATAAAAAGGTAGGTAATAAATTGAAGCATATATCGTGGAGCCCAAAATAATTTTAATGGATATAACTTACCTCAATGCAAATTTTCACACAAAAGCTGGAAAGTACAAAATGAATTTTTATTTTCAATATTCCATGAACTGTTTGTATGAAAATGGATACACGGCTTTCTCATTGTGAGAGCATCATTTATATCAAACCACGAAATATGATCAGTGAAAACATTAAAACATGAAACCCCCGCAAAAGTGTCTCTGCGTTACAATTAAATCAGTGTTGTGACAACATTGGTTCAATACATCATTTATGATTTGTGTGTATTTTTGTGTATTTGTGTCCCTTAGCATTTTTTCGAAAAGGCAGTTTTTATCGGGATGCGGGCTCTTTCCCATTATCCTTTAGAAATTGTGTAGTTTGCTGTTCCTACAGATAGATAATAGACAGTTGCTTTGATAATTACATACCGCCATTCGTGACACCATTGTTTATTACATAATTAATTTTTTTTGCCAAGATGCGGCAGAAATTTTGTGTAACATTAACTAAGTTATAATAACTGAGTATCCATGTTATTCACAGGTACAATATAAACGTTCAGTTATGTGGTAGTTTCTAAAATAAATGTTCAAAATGGCCTCTATTTTCCTGACTATACATTCAACACTATTTCAAAAAGGAAAACTGATTTTTTTGAAAGATCATAGGTTTCTGACGAAAACGATTCTCACTCCCAATGATTCAATGTCTCAGTTATTGTTCACCGATTATTTCAACACAATACACGTCCTTTCTCATAAAAACTCAGAAGAAAAGTCAATAGGGTTAAGATCAGGACTTCTGGCCGGTCAAAAAATAGGTTCATCCAACGTCCAGGAACAGACCAAGAATATATTCCCAACTTTCGGTATCGAAATGTGCTGGAGCTCCATTTAATTACTAAACTCACCCCTTCCAAGTATTCTGGGAAGTCATTTTGTAAGAACTGTAAGTGATTGGCACCATTCAAATTATTTGGAAGAAATACTGATCCTATTGAATTATTATTCACAATGCCCGCTCAAACATTAATTTTGTAAGTATTTTGGTGTACGTTATGGTGATTCGTAACGTCATTTCTGTTGAAGGTAGTTTGTGTAATGAAATTGATATTTTGATTTTTTTCCGTTAAGAACCAGTCGCAATATCCCTTTCTTTTGGGATAATCTTCATCTAGTGATTATTCAACCGTTGACAGGTAATTGGGATGAAGCTGCTGTTACTTCAATCCTCTCTTAACCATCATGTGACCAACATCTAAATCATCAGATATTATCCTCGTAATGCGTCCAGGGTTTTCTTTGTCAAATCCCAAAATATTCTCATGGTTTGTATCCGTTTAGGGGTTCAATACTCCCCTAAAATTTTTATGGGCGAAACAGATTTCGTGGATTTTATATGAAAAATATGTTCTTACGTTAAGAAAGCCATGGATCCATTTCCATTACGAAATGTTGAACAGTTCATGAAATATTGGAGAAAATTGAATTTCATTTTGTACTTTCCAAGGGCTGTAACTTTTTTTTGTGCACATTTACGTCGAGCTAAGTTATGTCCAATCGAGTTATTTTTGACAATAGAATATGTGTTCCAATTTATGACCTACCTTTTTGTTACCCCCTGTATATCTATTCCTGATCAATACAAACGATAATCCTTTCTGCGAGTTCGCGTAAAATACGAATAAAACAGAAGTGAAATGCAGTTCAGCAACTATCTCAAGATCAAGGAAGACTACGGCGCGTTCAAATTAGATTACAAATAATTACATTAGAAATGCAACTAGAACATCGTAAGTGATGGTAACGAAAGAGTGTGCCGAAATTAGGATATGAATAATACACTTTTAATAATATGCCAAGCGAACCGCATCAGAAAAATATGATGAAGCAAGAAATATAAGTTTCAGAGAGCTTAATTTGTTCATTTTCACAGTGTGATTTATTTTATGTACTTCGAGTGATTTGATTTGCTCAATTGTAGGATGTTATAATTGGTTATTATTATTTTATTAATTAACAACTGAAATTCCCTGAGGTTTACTTGTTCATTGGCATCATAAATAAAATTCGACTCCGTTATGGAAACCTACAAATGATTCAATAAACGATTATAGTATGATAGATGACGAAAGATGTATGATATTATAAACCAGTATAGTGCCTAATTTTCTTTGAAGTCTGATTCTTATGACTCCATTAGATCCGTATGAATTATCAAGTAAAATAAAATACAACAAAATATGAGGGTATGTATGACATAAGTAAAGATACAATTGATGTGTTTTTTAGAACAATCCTCAGTTCAATATGAAGTGAAAAAATAATTCGAAAGTGGAAACATAGTTGTTGAGGTGGAATTTCAAGACAACAATTACAATTTCTCCTCACACCAGTACCTCCTGCAGAAGTTTATACATTCTGAGTTAGTATCTCTGATGACTGGATGTTACGGCTGCGTAACTCATATTTATGAATGAATGTATGAATGAATGAATTTATTTGAATAGGAAGAAAATCCTAATATAAAAACATTACATCAATACCTTGGTTTAATAATACATATACAAAGACAACTTAAATCAAACTCTAACCCAAACATAATATTAATACATTGGTTTAATAGTTCATATACAAGGACAACTTAAATCTAACTCTAAATTAGGCCTATATACTAACAAATATATATATATACATATATCTAATTACTTCAATATCATTGACTATTATTCGTTTTTATATAATTTTTTGATCTGTTCTTGAACATATGTACACTTTTGCTGCTTCTTATGTCTTGAGGTAATTTATTAAATTGATTTAAGCCTTTATAAAATAATATTTCATTGAACTTGTTAGATTGCATTTTGGCAAATGAAAATCAATGATTTGTCTTGTATTATAATTATGTGTGCTACTTCGAAATGTAATAAATTCACTGAAATATGATGGTAGCATATTATTGACAGTTTTGAAAATGAATATCATTGCTGCTTTATACAACCTGTCTTCTACTGCGAACCACTGTAAAGCATCCAGCATAAATGTTATACTGGTATACCGGTTGCTTTTCAGAATCTCTCGATTTTGTAGTTTTTGTAATGATATAAATTTGCTTTGATCTAAACCATTTAACAGTGTACTGCAATAATCAAAATGTGGCTGTATAATCGTGTTATATATAGTGATTTTGGCAGTAGTAGACAAGTGAGTGGAGATTCTTGTTAAAAAAAATTTTTTTTGCAATTTTTTTTGTTATATTTGTGTGATGTGCATTTAAAAATAAGCCGTTGTCCAATATTAAACCCATGTACTTGAACTCTGTTACAAGTTCAACTTTATTGTCGTTGATTCTCAATAGGCATGAGTTTATATTGAGTTGTTTGTATTTGTATGGTGTAGTTAGAATCATGACTTTGGTTTTGGATATATTTAATTTCGAATTATTTACGATCAAGTATTCAGTAACTTCTTCTAAAGAAGAATTAATTTTAGTTACAGCTACATCTACGCTTTTATGAGATATAGATAGTCACAGTTGTGACATAAGCCGATATCGGTAATGTAATTAAAAACAATGAAGGACCCAATACACTACCCTGAAGTACACCAAATTTTGTATTGATAAGGTTTAAATAAACATTATCCACTTTAGTGATTTGTGTTCGGTTATTTAGGTAGTCTTTAAACCATTTCAGTACAGTTCCTTTTATTCCTATAGCTTTTTTTACTAGTAAATCACGATGTATTGTTTCAAAAGCTCGTCTCAAGTCTAAGAAGACCGCAACAATATAGTCTCCGTTATCGATAGATTGCGTCCATTTACTTATAGTTAGTTGTAAGGCCGATTCGCAAAAATGATTTTTTCGAAAACCTGATTGATTGGACATTATAAGATTTTTGTTTTCAACATAATTCAATAGCTGATCATACACGGCCATTTCAAGTATTTTCTCAATACCCGGCAAGGTGTTTATTGGACGGAATTCGCTAGCTTTATTTGTGTTTTTAACGTTTGGTATTGGTGTAATCGCGCTAGTTTGTCAGGAAATTGACCATACTGAAGTGAAATATTAATGTTGACTCCTAAGGTAGTTTGGTGTGCTAATACCTGTACCTGGCTTAGGTAAATTACGTTAAGCGTGTTGATGTTGATTCAGGTAGTCTTGTGTGATAATACCTGTACCTGGATTTGGTGAATTGTCAATAATATTATGGGATTCCACATTTGGTTGAGGTTCACAGTTTCTTCTTTTCTGTTGAAAATATTCGTGTGTTTGTGGATTTCTATTGCCTTCCGTACCAGTTGGCTATGGTATCCCTGGTCGACGGCAAAGCGTTCCGTGTTTTCAGACAGAATCCTGAGGTTTTCTTCACTGAGTGCGTGTTCTGCCACAGCCGACTTGCCCATTTGACCTAGTCATCAGTTTCGTTCATGCTCCTGCAGCCATGTTCCCTTCAATCTTTTGGTGGTTCCCACAAATGCACAGTATGCGATAAACCCCTGCTGCTGATAGTGGGTCCCTTTTAAACTAAAACACACTAAACACTTTTAGCTATTTCTGTCCTCTGTGCTACCGATTCATTAACATACCCTTCAGCCACCGTTGATGACTTCCAACCGCCATGTTTCTTTAGTATCATCAAGTCTCCCCCAGATTCCACTGAAAGTGTAGCAGACGATCTTCGAAATGAATGACCTGAATAGAAAATTAGCCACTACTTCAGGTACGTACCTAATAAATATGATTGCTATCCACAACCTGATTGATACATTTTCCATTGCGATATGCATAAAACAGGCGGCGATCATTTGCTGCTGCTGGATGAAGGGCTATGTACATTCGGAAAAATTGAATATATTATTCAGTAACTACAAATATCCTGTTTACATCATTCTTTGTTTGCTTGAGTTTCACAATTAATAACGTTCCCGATTCTTCAATATCATCGAATGTTACCTGGCTAATTTCACAAATTCGACAAGCTCCTGCAATCCCAAATACAACAACAACCTTGGCCATTGAATGAACTTCATAGGGAGCATTATTTGAAAAGTCACTAATATGTGTACTCGTAAATATCGCAGCTTTCTTGGGCGTGTAACATTTCCCATTTTGTTTCAGAAATGTAATTAGTTTGAAATATTTTGAAATGTCTACATTATTATTGGATTGTATCATCCGTTTTAAAAAAATCTGCTTAAAATATGTTTTTCCGTTAACCAGCTGTCGCACCCCTACGAACGACAACCCTCAGAAGTCGAAACTTGTGCGAGCTAAGGATTAACGAAGTCTTACCTTTTAACGTGTGATTCTTAACACGGGTTGGACGACAGCAAGTGATAATCGATCGTTCAGACTAGGACTTGAACCACCGACCAACACGACAGTAAATTCGAGTGAGTGTGAACAAAACACGAACGCGTCGAACCGCTTGGTTACCGACCGACCATACTGTCAATCTTTGAATGATTCGACCACATTGTTGATGGTTTTTGTTGTTGTGTGCCAGTTCCGAAAAATGAGCCAATAACCCCGTCTCCGAGAAAGAACTGCATATCTTTTTCATCTTCCATTCCATGAATCTTGAATACGCGGTTTCATAAATTTTTCGCGATTTACCTGGCAATAATTTTTGTGACGCTACTTTCGCTGCTTCCACTAACTCCGGCGGAGTCAGAGAAAACTCGGAAAACTGACTACTAAGTTCGCAATTTTCAAATCAAATCATAGAATCAAATTAACAGATATTTGATTATCTATTGATTGGTTTTCTAGCAATAATATAAGTACAACAGCCTATACCTGTTTGAAAATTCAAATTTCACATCGATAATTTTCTGACTTGAACATATTGTAATAATAATATGTTTTTTCAATATTAAATCGTCATTTTTCCCGTCATAGAAAAAAATGTTTATTATTCACGAGAAACTATAAGATTTTAGCTCTCAAGCTAAAATGTAACACATTCTCCCTTGTAGTAAATAACTAGTATACCACTTGTATTTTTATAAACTATCCTTACTGCAGTGTCGTCCTACCAGGGCATTTTCGAACGAACAAGTATATTCTGCTCAATAGGTTGAATTAATGAAAAAATTAGACGATCTAGGATGCCTTTTTCCGTAAAAATAGTGAAATGTCTATAAGCATTTAATTTCGAGAAATCTTTTCGAAGAAGCAGAAGATTGGAATCAATCGACGGAAAAAACGAAGTACGTGATTGCGAATCGTCATGCTGACACAATAATGACTACTGTTTTATAGGAATATTTTTATATACTGCTACGGGGATGTCTTTATTTTCCTCTCCCAAGTGAAATGAATCACACAAGATGAATGTGGTCAGATAACTCTAGTTGTCACGCACAACGATTGAATACAATTCGTTCCGTAGAAGTGAATGAAGTTTTTCAATAATCACGATCAATCGTGCCATTAGAAAATCTCTCGAGACAGATGACAATTAAAACTTTACATTGTCTCCATTGATTTGTTTGCGGAAAGGTAATAAAATGTTCACCGAGAAATTCAAAAGACACGAAGTCTACTTTTTGGCAAATAAATAATCAGTTTTGATGCATGATTGGAGAAAATAAGAAAGAGAAATATTCTATTTCTCTATTACATGTGCAAAGTTAATCATTTGTGAAAACGCTCTTATTTACAACGAATTCATTCGTTTTTTAGATCCTCAATTCAAAATGCAATTTAGCTTACTTTAATTTTGTTTTCTTTGGTGTTTCTGAGACGGAAACACAAAGGGTTCAAGAGAAAATTAAAATATATGCTAGAGTACAATCGATTGGTTCAACTGTGACTGAAATGTTTCTTCTAATAATTTATTAAAAAATATATAGAGACATGCAGTGTCACCATTAAAGTGCGCACCATAAGGGATTTTTTTTTCTAAAAGTTTCAATGAAGTTTAACTTCGGCACTTGTTTGTGCTTTAAATTTAACTTAAAATGATGCGGTCAACTGCGACCCACTGACGTTCAGTGTGTGTTAAATTCAACTTTTTTTTGAAAAAAATTGAAAAAGTGCATTTCTAGATCGAATTCAACAATAAGTTAGTTGAAACAGTTGTGTCTACGGCAATTCTATATCCATATGCCAAATTTTATGCAACTGGGATAAGGTTAACGTTTTTCTTATTTTTGACAGATATCCCCTTTATTTTAAAAAACAAGTTCGATTAATTGTCATCAATTCATGTATACATATCAAACTCATCATGGAGTTTAACTTTTCTGATACATTTTCACTTATACGGACATTTTTAGAGATAAATAAAAAAAATTGCTATAAAAATTTTAACGTGACTGGTGCAAAATTTCAATCACTTGGCTATTTTCTTAAACAAACCTTCAATTTTGAAAAAGCAGACACAACTCAAAAACTGCAATAAGTATTAATAAAATAACTAGAGTTGAAATTACATTGAAATTTCAATATTCAGTATTTACACATTATTTATAAACACTAACTAGGGCGGTAAGGATGCTTAAAATTGACGATGGTGGGCTCAAGAAAATACCAATTTCACAGTTGAATGTGGTGATCAGTATTCCTTTAAAACTAATGTATGGTGTGGGATACTTAACAACCAAATAATTGGCCCATTTTTCTTTAGGGAAAATTTATCAACCGTCGGTTATCTCAACCTTTTAAATAATGAGGTTAGTGAAGTTTTAGATAATATGCCATTAAATATCAAATATGACCTATGGTATCAGCTTGATGCGCACCTATACACCACACGGTTGCTGTAAAACAGTCCCTGCAACAAATGTGCAGAGGCAAAGTTACTGGACGTAACTGGAAACATTATTGGCCACATAGATCACTCGACTTGACGCCTTTAGACTTTTTCTTGTGGGGTTACCTGAAACAAAAAGTGTACCGAAGTTAACCATTTACTGACATACAACATCTGGAAAATATCACGAGTGCTGTGCAAATATAAATCCCCGATTTATTAAAAATGCAGTTACAGATGACAGTAGTAGAACCATAATTTGTATTGAACGTGGAGGACGACAAACTGAAATGTAGGCTATAAGTGTTTGACAACCTCATTTAGATCAATAAGGAAATTTTGTACCCATTTGTATTTTCAAAAATGAGCAAAACGTTAATTTTATTCTAGTTGCCTAAAATTTGGCATATGGATATAAAATTGCCGTAGACACAACTTTTTCAAGTAACTTTCTGTTAAATTCAATCTAGAAATGCACTTTTTCAATTAAAAAAAAGTTGAATTTGACAAACACTGAACGTCAGTGGGTCGCAGTTGGCCGCATCTTTTCAAGTTAAATTTAAAGCACAAACAAGTGCCGAAGTTAAACTTCATTGAAACTTTTCGAAAAAAAGTTTCCCATATGGTGCGCAATTCAATGGTGACACTGTATATGTTTAATAACTATAGTTTAAAAAACTAAAAAATACGTTTTCAAAGAACATCGAACTACAAAGTTAAAAATATTTTAATTAAATAAGCTTGAAACAATAACGAACGAAAAATACTATTATTATTGTGAAAAAAGCAACGGCGATTGATATACAAAAAATTAGGCACAAAGCGCCCACACTTTTTTCACAATAATACTAGTAGTTTTCGTTAGTTATTGTTTTAAGCTCATTTAAAAAATATATTTTTAACTTTTTATTAAGATGTTTCCTAAAAACGTTTTTTAAACTATATTTTTTATACTATATTCGTATGCTATGAAAGCCAATTTCTTAGTTTTTTAAACTATACTCATTTTATCTAAACTTTGAAATCAATCAGCCGTATATTCTTTAGAAAAATTACTATTGATATTTTCCGATTCCGGGGAGGGAGCCTGAAAATCAGCTACCAAGCCCAAGGCAGCAGGCGCGCGTCTTAAAAAAATACTTTTTTCGAATGAAGAAATACATGTAAAGTGAGTTCGACTTATATCAAGGAGGGTACGTATAGCGCCATCTGCCCGCGAATAGATCAAGCAATAATGTCAATAATTGTGACAAATACAGATCCCGAGCATTCAAACGGAAATGAATATGAAATGAATATGAAACAAACAAACTGATCAAAAAACAAATATACATACATATAGGTGAAGATGATAAAATGGTTTTGAAAAATACTTTTATCAAATAAAGAAATGCATGTAAAGTTAGTTCGAATTATATCAAGGAGGTTACATACCACGTCATCTGCTTGCAAATAGATCAAGCAATAATGTCGATAATTCTGTCAAATACAAATTCCGAGCATTCAAACGGGAATGAATATGAAATGAAAAGGAGAGTTACAAACAAATTGACAAATAAACATACAGGTAAATACATGTAAAGTGAGTTAGAATTTGGGTGAATTCTAATTGTAGGCAAACTTTCAATTGAATTCGAGCAAAACTAACTTTTTTTTATATTTCTGCCAACGTTACAAAGGTCGATTAATTCCATCAGCATGAAAATTGTTTTCTCGGGATTCGATGAAGCTGATGAAGACCTCTCTGCAATGAAATTGAAGCTATGGCACAAGAAGAGTTCAAAATGTACTAGAAATTGAGAATATTCAGACTACCGTGGCCAGTAAATTCTCCAGATATAAATCAAATTGACACAAGTGGAGCTCCATTGAATGAGCCATCTCGAATAGAATACATCCTCTCATGACCTTTCAGGATATCATGCTCGCGGCGCAGGAATAATGGAACAACATCTCTATGGATAGCATTAGCTCCTATAGTATTTCCTTTTACAGGACAATACCTCACTATAGAATAGAGGAGAATACACCTATTATTGATGTATTTTTAATTCTGATCTCAAATGTTTTCATCTGGGTAATCATTTCATCATACATTATTTTTCGTTTGTATTTTCTCCTTATTCAGTTAAAATTAAATTTTGTCAATTTGCATTGGTTTCATAACCAAATATACTTTCTGACTATAGTTACAGTGTCTCATTTAGGCAAACATAAGGAGATCCAAGAATTTTGAAGATTTGTGTATATATTTGATGAATGTACCCTAAACTTCAATTGAAGTCATTGTTGTCTATAAACAACCCCAATACAGAAGAACTTTTTCCGTGATTGTTATTGGAAAAGTTACATTACAATTCTATAATTTGTATATATTCTCTTCAGATATAAGTATGATAGGATAAAGACAGTTTGCATTTCAGTTCATAATATAAAAGAGATAATAAGTATCTTCAAAGCGGTTTTGTAGCAAAACGCATATCCGTAGCAGTATGTGGGCAGAGCTCCTAATGAAGTTGGTAAAACCACTCATACAGATCCCACAATATCCACAAAACCCAACAACAATAGGCATGCCTCACAACTAACGTAATACCCTTATGTTCCCGGTTTGTCTGAGGAATTGAGACACATCGGTTATATATAATCTAAGAACAACTTTTAGAACTGCTGAATAACACATTGAGATCCCTATGATACCAACTAAACCCGAAAATACTGTTGAAAAAAAAAGTTGTTTTTGTAGAAAAAGTTATATGTGTGAAACGTCAAGATCCCTAGAAGGGAGAAAAAATGAACATTGTGAATGAATATATAAGAAGGAAACATATGAAAGATTCATGAAAAAATATGAACCTTTACTGAATTCTCAAAAAACATACAGTAAACATATTCATGTAGATTATCGCATGACATCTGAATATTCATTTCTTTCGACGTATGTCAAACGACAACTCTCCAATGAGCTATTCACTATTTGGGGAGAAAATTTTAGGTGAATTTCTGGTTTTGAAAACGGAAAAGAAAGTTAAGTATAAATATGTTTTTTTCTAATGATTTTTTCAACTTGTAGGCAAAATTTATGAAAACGATAAGTTATTACTTTTCAGTGAAAGTAACTTTTAGGGATGAACTTATCAGCTCGCACTTTACTACACTTCAGGTAAATTTTCTATTGATTTAGCTTTTATTTTTCTGGTTGTGGAAGCTTGTATATCTAAAAAAACAATGAGTAGTATTTCTGAACCTCATTCCTCTATCTATTCAAATCATCTGATGAAATATTCAATCATAGTTCTTCAATTCACATTCATAAGAAATTGACTAGTTTGCGGAGTTTCATAACATATTAGATCATAAACGGGAATCAAATTCTCAGCTCCTCAATAACAAAATATCCCTGACTATCTCATCTGCAATATCCAGAGTACTATTTACTCACTTTAATTAGTATATCTTTACTCTCAAGGCGACAGTCTAAATGAGATTATGCACCTATATTCAGTCTACTTCATGTAGTGAGAATTTTTCGATTTACCGTGCTATTCTTCGAAGTATAATTATTACTTTATACCGTATCCTTTCTTTTGAACAGAAGTTAGATAACTAATTAATTAGTTTCAAATTTCCTTATCAACATTAACATCTCAAGTGAATGTAATGAAGAAGTGTAGGTATCTGAAAATATTGAAATTAAGGATCCCATGGTATGAAGTGCATGGGCGTGGACACAGCTTTTTGCTGTAATGATCTACTAATCTCATTATTTCATATCTATATCTTTATATTGAATGAACTTGATTTTTTTTAATGGAATAAAGTTTTTTTATTGATTTTCTTATTTCACATCTATATCTTTATATTGAATGAACTTGATTCTTTTTAATGGAATAAAGTTTTTTTATTGATTTTCTTGGTTTTTATGCCTTCTACAACCTGAAAATTGTAATAGGAATATGGAATATAGAAAACAGAAGATTTCTACATTCTGGACACCTCTTTCATTAAATAATCCTTACCGGATGACCCTCGTATCTTCATCAGAAAATAACATTCTGCACTTACGTTCATAATGTTAACATTAGACATCAAGAAATATTGTTTTCACCTACATTCAGAACTGAACTCTTCAAGAGTTCATTTAGTTATCAGATTTGCAAAATATATAATTTCATTCCACCAATCTTCAAAATGGGAAGTATCCAAACTTTCAAAACCCAACTCAAAAACATTCTGTTCAGGACTTATCAGTGAGTTTTCGTTCATTATTTTCTCATACTAAGGTTGAAAACTGTCGCTTTCACCAAAAACTGTATATATTTCAGAGAAATATGTTTATTTGAATGAACTGAAAGAGGAAATAATAAAGCCGTTATTATTACTATTATAATAATAGTAATAATATAGGTTACAGCGCAACTTCGAAGTATTTATAATGAAAAAATATTAAATTTCTCATTAACTTTTTGTATTTAATAATTTTGCGTATGAAAAATAGCGAAGAAATTATATAGATACTCATTTCAACATCTCAGGGGCTAAAGTCTGCATTCCTTTTCAGAATTGCATAAAGTTCAATGACTCTTGCATTTTTGGCAACAAATTCAAAGTTTCATTTCAATTTAAACGTCATTCAGCTATCACTACAATTATACTTCATATTACCTTGCAGATAATTTTAATAGTACTCGTATACGCAATATTTATAATCGGATTGAACGAAAGTAAAATCAACAAGAAGATTTGTAAAGAAGGTAAAAAGAATGCGAACTGTTAAGAAGTCCTGTAAGCTTATAGATTTTCTGGGTAAATATATCTTCTATATACTTTTAGACCAAGACCAACTTTTATCTCCACAAATCTCTGTTTAAAATCTATTTTTCCGTTAATCAGCTGTTGCCCCCATACGTACGACAACTGTCAGAAGTTGAGAAACTTGTGCGAGCTAAGGACTAAGAAGGTCTTAACTTTTAACGTGTGATTCCTAACACGATTGCAGAATCATCCCAGCTTCAACCAGATAAATTCTTTCAAGAAAAATATCTGGTCGAGGCCGGAATCGAACCCACGGCCTTCTGAGTATAAAAAAATAATTATAAACATACTTATTCACTATCATAATAATGATAGAGGAGAGAAAAAAATAATACATCATGTAGTTGCTAATAACTTTTAATATTCTTAACATTATTTTGGTCAACGTGCTCAAGTGCTCAAAATACTTGAAATACTGACAGTGGCATACGTTGATTGTTCTCTGGGTCACAAAAATGTTTACAAGTGGTACAAGCTCTTCACAGAAGGTGAATAGTTGTGAATGAGGACGGTCGCATCAACAACCGATGAAAATGGTCGAACATCGCATGAGCATTGCTGGGGAATCGTGAAATGACATCAATGGTGATCCAGAGTTGTTTTAAAGGGTGGCAAATCATTTGTATATGGTTATGACATCGGAGCTAATGTCCAATCGTCCCAATAGAAGAGCCAGGAGAGCCAATACTAACAAAAGCACACCAAATTTGATGAAATGTTGACGTTTTGCTCAATGTTTTCTTCGATTACCGTGGCGTAGTGCATCAGAAATTCTTGTCACATAGTCGTATGGCCAATTAGGAGTATTATCTTGAAGTTGTGCGCCACCAGCGAGATGCAATACGATAAAAATGTCCGTTATTGTAGAAAATCAATTCATAGTAAAAAACTAAAATCATTCCACCGCCACCGTATTCACCAGATTCAGCTTCTTGCGACTTTTTCCTGTTTCCAAAATTGGAAAAACCCATGGATGAATGGTGTTTTACGATAATTGAGGAGAAAAAATCTCTGAGAGAGAGGTCAAGAGCAAACGAAAAATTGTATATCAGAGCTGCTTCAAGAATTGGAGAGAACGCTAACGCAAGTGTAATATATCTGAGGGAAATACTTCGAAAGAGATAATATATAAATTGATGAGGGAATATATATTTTCCGAAAAAATTTAAATTCACGAACAAAGTAGTATGCAAAATTTCAGACTGACTATTTTTGCAATCTGGTATTGATTTGGTTTATATTGGTACATGCGAAACAAATTGTATTTAAACATTCCAGAATGCAACGTTGTATTTTAAAGTGTAAAATATAATTTTCTTCTATATCTATATCTGGAATCCCGGTTCAGATGATATTTATCCTAATAGAAAGATTGATCACGGACTTTACTACACAGATTTGGAGTTCTTTAGATGAAAGATTAGTAATACTTACTTAAAAATTTCTATTTAATTCATTACATAACAATACCGGTAACAGATTCCTTCTGTGTCAAACAAACTTCCTAAAGGCACCGTTAGAGAGTATAAATCATTACTTCTTTCATTTGAATACTCACCGAAAAAATAATGATTTAAAATCACAAATACATACCTACCCACATCAAAAAAGTCTAGGGAACAACAATTGAAATTCATGAAGCTAGGTATAAGTAAGAACTAAGTGACAATTCATTTCCTTTATTACAAAATAATTTGTATAGGATTAGTTCACCTAGCCTAAATTTAAGTCTGCAACATTCATGCCACCAAAGATGAACATACATATATCTGTAATGTCTGAAATAGGTGCAAAAATATTCATCTTTAGAATGAAAAACTTGATTCAATAAAAATTATTTCAATGCTAATTTGAATAATTTCAGTTCCGGAATAGATTTCATAGTCAAGGTGATTTATTAAAAATCCTTAGGCCAATTATAGATAGAGAATGGAAAACATTTTTTTAAAAGTTTATGTAGATCCTTATGTTGTTTTTATTGACTGAATACACTTGAGCATTAGTTTTGAAATATTTCAAATTGCAGTATACAAATATACAGACTTCAAAAATAAACAGACGTGGTAGAGTTAAGATTTAAAATTACCCTAAATAATTCTTACGAAATAATTCTTACCAGAACTGTTGTTCTCGACACACCAGCAATGCAACGAATCATTTTTTCTGGGAGATGAAAACATTAATGAATTGACCAAAAGACAATGTCATATTCTGACTAAGCAGAGTACAGCATAGTCAACCGGTCATGAGTGACAATGCATCTGAGATTACTAAGCAAATAAATCACAGAATTCATATTCTGTATACCTGGTATACTTTCTGAAATCCATATAAATATTGTTTGCGAGTATTATTTCAATATACAGTAGTAGTTGGCGAGAAAAATTCGATATGAAAAACAAGAAATTTTTATAGTTTTAGTGTTAGTTTTATTCAGTCAGTGATCGAAATGATTCAGCTGACATAAGACATGTCAAGAGCATTTGTGATGTTCGAAGCTGGCCAAATTCAAAGCAACTTGTGTGTTATGCAGGCCTTTATGACAGAAGCAAGTGTAGTCAACTTCACTCTCGTAGATTACTCCCCTTCCCCCCATAACAAGAAGCAATGGCGGCTGCATACTCGTATCCCTAAGACTTGGCATACCAAGAATGGAAATCTATGTTGTTCACAGATGGAATATTCGTGTGTGTGGACGCCCTGAAAACGTAGTATATTTTGTGGTAGTCTAGGAGGACAGCTATCAAGTGGGGCTGTGATGGTTTGGGGCGGTATTAGTACGAGAAGAAGAACACCGTTTATTTATCTGGATGGCTTCCCCAATTAAATTACCTACCATGATATTATTTTACAACATATTTTGCTTCCATATTGGACTTATTTCTAACTCGTTCACGCCACCACACAGCAGGGGTGGTGAGCAAATTTTCACAAACCCACAATATTGCTGTTTTGTCGTGTCCAGTGCAGTCTCCAGATCTAATTCCCATTGAACATGTATGGGATTCGATGAAAAAAAGATTTCTGAGTTCACGGGGGGCATTCCATGCAACTTTTTTGGTATCTCTCAGAGCTTTCGACTGCCACCGATCGAATTATTGTAAGCATGCCCAACAAATGCCAGGCCACCACCGATTTGATACTATTTTACTATGATTACTTTTCCTACGACTTCTTTCTTCACAATTATAAACTGAATATTTTCATTTGAAAGGTTCCCTAGATTTGAACATTTATGTGATTCAATTTTAATGAAATGGGTTTTCGATATTATACAGGGCTATTCAAATTCGTTTCTGTTCAAATTCTACTTCGGGGTCTCGTAAACGATAAGAGATAGAGTGTAGATTAAATTGTGACAAAGTTGTGTATTTTAGAGACCTATTCAATAATGTAAAGAAAACGAATGTACCTCTCTTGGTTCTGGAAATATACAGCAAAAACCAAAAAATCCCAAATAATTTTTTTCCTATATCTTCTT
>WOGP01000081.1:0-33774 GCA_015342065.1 Leptinotarsa undecemlineata
TGTCTGAAAGTTACTTCTTTGCATGATCTACACATCCATGTATAGAGTTACTTATTTTCAAATTGATTACTTCCTTCCTTTCTTTGGAAGATTCCCTTATCCACTTTTTTGTATCAAGATGGAGTGATAGAAAGCCAAAAACTTTCTTTCCCAAAAATTAATCACTCCTAAAAATATAACCCCTTCAATAATTATGACTTATCTCATCTACACATTATGTAGCAAAAAGGATCAATAAAAATCTATCTATCTATCTATACTCCATATTTGACTCCTTGAATTGTCATTTTTTCTTGGACTGAGAAAAATACCATCCTCGTAGAATACGATGATGTTGAGAGAACAAAAACAAGTGAGAGACTTTTGTCAATTTACCGAAAAGAGAATAGTGAATGGAAAGCATTTCAATTAGGATTCAAATTCAGTTCTGAAACCACATAATGAGAGAGAATACAGCGTTTTTTGAATTACCCAACTTCCAAATTATGATGTGAAGAAATCTGGATCTGGTAACAGCAGCTGCCAAAAGGATTAAAACTAAAATCAGAAAGGAGCATTTATAACATACACTACATATGGAAACCCAAAATCGAAAAATGGCCAACTTCCGCCAAACCGACATCTTCCGTTAAACCGGTGAAGCATTAGGAGGAAATAACTGAAAGTATTTGAATGACTCATAAATAGGCATTTTTGGATGAATTAATCCAGTCATCGCCCGAAGACGATTGTGGATACTAATAATTTGAAATCATTTTATATAAAATCAGATAATGGAAATCGGAACTTACAAAATTCATCAAGAAAAATTGTCAATCACCTTCACACAAATATAATCCAGTTTCATTTGACTATTTCCAGTAGTCCACCCATACTTTCTATTGGGGATTTCATAACTCATTTTCCGAAAGTAGGAATATTTGGAGAAAAGGAATTCCGTCCAATTTCAGTTATTGGCATCTTCGATATGCAATGCAACCATTCACAAAGTAACCATTCTATTCGAGTTTTCATTTTCCATCGAAACAGTCTATTCAACCTGACAATAAGCGACTGCGTCTTTTCCAATATTCAAGAAGTCTATTGCGTGTAACATCCCTGCTTCACCTCGATGTTTCATGATAGGAATGCCGAAAACAATATTCGACAGGAGAAAAAGTGTCAGGTTCAGAGCAGTTCAGATGGAAGTTATTGAGAGATGAGAAAGATAAGTCATGCATTCTGGTAAATATTGGTCTTCTTTGTAGTGTAATGACTGTAATATTATCTTGATTATGAAGAACAACTTGCGTAGATAGGAAGCAGAAACGTTTCCCAAACATTCGGGAAAGTGTTAGTTTTGTAGTAGTACAGTTATAATAGGTTCCATTCGTTCTCATTATTAAAATTTCAAAGTATCATGGTCGATGTGTACTTTAAGATATATTGAAAAATTGCAAATTTCTAAAATTAATAAATAATATTATTGAGAAATAATTTATATATATTTGATTCAAAAAATCAGTTTTTGAAAGTGGCCGGTGAAAAATATTTTTGTGAAGAATCGGCCATATAATAGTTTTCAGTAGACAGCTCCAGATATACACAAACAGTTACATTCTACATAAAATGATCACAGAAATGTGCCGTTAAATACAGATATTATGATTCATAATTCGTCCACCCACACAAAGTAGCAGCTTTCGAAAGTATAATCCGCAGACTAATAAATGTGCCTTTGTTGGAGGCGAATTTCAATAAATAACTGAATATAATAATGCAAATAGACGTCAACAATGATTACGATAACAGTTCAATATATTTTTTTATCAAAAAAGTTATATAGCCAAGCTTTGAAGTAAGTTTACCCAATTCGATTGTAGTGGGTTTACCTTAGTAGGCCAACCCATTACAAATATTTAAAATTTTCTGCACAACTAAGGTATAAATATTGCTTTTCAAATCAACAACAACTCAGACATGCACATTAGGAATAACAAAGATGAAAGTTCAGTTTCACAAAAATCGTGGATCATGTCCGATGTTTTATATAGGTCAAACTGAAAGAACGTTCAGAGTCCGCCTAAAGGAACACAAAAATAGTTTCCACTCATTCAATCACAGAGGGACATAAGTTGACCTATGAATTCCAGCCCTTCGATTTCCAGAAGAAAGGTTTGAAATTTATCCTGTTGGAGAGTATGGAAATAAACAAATTCGAAAACTCTCAACATCTTTTCAATGATCAAACTGAAATGAATAATTCGCCGTCATTGAATCTGTTAATTTCCATTTGAAAATAGTTAAGTATATTCACGTTACTTTCCAAAAATTCATTAATATAGTTAATGTATTCATAGCTGGCCGTTTCAGGTAAATTCATTTGTTAGAAACTGGGCATAATAGCAGGTGATGTATTAGAGTATAAAATAGTTGTAATTCAGAAGCAACTTTAAGTTTATGCTTAAAGAAGCTATTGTATAACGAAACACGGTCGCGGTTTTTGTAAAACCCTTCATAGTGAAAATCATGTAATAAACTGTATCAATTGTTGTAATTTTGAAAAGTCTTTTGACATTTTGAAGCATTTCTGCGAGAAAGTTTGACAGTTGAGGGAACGATAAAAATATATGATTAAAATGTTCCTCTCAGATTGAAAATCGACGTGTTTTTTCTTCAAAAAAAGTTGTCATGTGTCAGATAACATAAACACGAAGTCTACGAATACAATATTCAAACAAGAAGTCTTCGAATACAATGTTTATTCTAATCCCATAACAAACTTCAATGAACAACACGTGTACTCCAAGAATGCTCCAGGCTCACATGTCATCTCCTACATTCGGCCATCCTGCAAAAGGTTTGTCCTCAGACCTTATTCTGACCTGAGAACAAAAAAAAATATTAGAAAAATTCAACAGAGCAATGTTTATTCAATAGTGACGTTTACCGAAGATAACGTTCACCTTCTCTACTTAGGGAGCAACGTTTGTTCAATGGTGACGTTCACCAAAGGTAACGTTTAGCTTTTCTACTCACAGAGCAACGTTTGCTCAACTTACTTTTGGTCGTCTTGTATACTTATCCATTTCTCAAGATGATCTGAAGACATAACTGTTTTTGAGTGTCTATAACCTTCTCTGAGATCTTTACCTTCGTGACAGTTGTGAGGTACATGTCCTGAACGTCCACCATAAGAACACACAATACGAGGTTTTCTACAATTTTTAGCTACATGTCCCGAAATATCACATTGAAACAAGTTAAACCTCCTTTGGAATTTTTCCCATTTTGACCTTGATGAACAGGACGACTATTAAATGAAGGAGTTCGGTAACTAGCACTAGGGACTGTGATTTGAGATGGCATATCTCTCATGGTATTCAAATAAGCATATAACAAATTAGCATCAGTATACTGAGCTGATCTAACAGTACGAGCTAAATTTTCATCTGTTACATCTTTCATTTTCATCTGTTACCTATTACAGCATCGACTAAATATTCATCAGGAATTGCCAAATTGAGTGCTTTTAATTATGACAACTTATGAAAACGATAGTCGCCTATCACTTTTCATTATGATTTCCTAACACATAGTAATGGCTACATCCATCAATTTATTTCATTAAACGTTTTACTTCTTCCCAACTTGCGTCATATTTGGCATTTTCGTCGAACCACTGCCGTGCGTTGCCTCTCTCAATCTCCCCGATATCAGCCGTATTATTGAATCATCCCAACCATACCTTGCAGCCAGATAATCGACTCTACTAAGCCATTGTTCCACCACTGAGTCATCTTGAGAAGAATCGAACAAAAGAACCAGTAACTCGTCACCTGTTTGATGAGTAATGCCATAAATCTCCAGTTATAGGTTTTTTTTATTTTAATATTTTTCTGGCATTGATATAACGCTATATGTATGTACTTTCTGAACCTATGTCCATAATAACACTTGAGAAGGGAACTTACGTATCGAAAAGAAACATCAGTTCAATGTCCATCATTTCAAAAACTGAAATGGGACGTTTCTTACGTATGCAGAAAAAAATTGCCGCGTAGAAAGGTTTTTCTATGAAAACTATTCATAAATAATTTCTCAATCTTTCCATAACAAAAAATATTAGAAAATCGAGCATAAAAAATGTCCTGTTTCGTAGCTGAATAATATTACTGGTTCACCTTTCTATAATTCCATGTATTTCAAGCGAGTATGACATCATCGATTATGACATTATCGAGTATCGTTGTGTATCGTTTTTTCATATTTAAACATCATATTCTGAAAACATTCAGGAAACCAATATCACACTTGGTTATTTGAAAGGTGAAAATCGATGCGGTATTATTCACATTTGTCACGTTTGTTAAAACAAAGTTTGTTTTTGAAATTATATGCATCCATACCCTTTACTTCATTCGCCTCAGAAGCATAGTTTGATCGAACATCATAGTTGAAAAATAATCTACCGCCGATGGGATTCATCCCTAGTCTGTCAATGCATTTTTCGCTGTAAAGCAAGTAATGAAAAACCAGAGCCCAAACGCAATACATCATCTGAATCTTTGTAGAATTGAATTCTCTGGAGATTCCATAGATATTATCTCTATAAGGATCATAAACTTCTCTTATTCAGACTTGTCATTCAAGCACCGTTGAGTCCAGCATCTCATTCGTTTTCCAGCCTAGCACCACTGATTGAATCAGGAATGCGTTGTGTTTGGGTTCAGGTTTTCAATCACGAATACACAAATTCATAATTCTATCACAAATTTTTTCAGCACATTGTTTTTACTAGAAGTGAATTGAAAATGTGGTTCCGAATGATTTGGAATGTTTTTGTAATCAGGTGTCTTGGGCTGAACGATTTTCAATACGTCTTTCATAGATTTGAATCGGCCAAGTTTATCAAAAGTGGGTCGCCTAATGGATAAAAAAAAATTGACGGCAAAAACTTCAATAATGTACTTTCTCCAAGACTTTAGTACATGAATCTGCTGTTATTTTTTGAGAATAACGCTCATTAAGCAAGTAGTAAAATTTCACGTTTGCCTAAATTTCGCTCCAGTGCCGCATAAACTTATTCTTCGGTAATTATCAAATTTTCTTTTAACAAAGCCGTAACGCATAATTGGCCATTGAGAAGGATGATAGCCTATTAGGATTTTCCTCCAAATATAACGATAATGATGAAAGCTACGAAAAATCATTTTAAACTAGAAAGTTTGATTTAACTCTGTTAGATCATACAGAATGTAAAGTCGAGATAATTGGACGTTCAGGTTATTCCATTTGAACTGGATGCACAATGAAGTATTCATGTTTTGAAAACCAGAGAGAAATACCAGATTTGATTTGAAATATCTTTTCCTCCAGAGACTAAATCTAACAGAGGTGAAATTGAAAAATTTCATATCTTGATGTTTCCATTACACTGAATGAAATATTCTGTAACTTTCAAATTATTCAAATGTCATGTATATCGATCCACCTTTAAAATTTAATTGTATCGAAGGAATTGACAATGAATCTTCGATGGGTTGAATAAATGAAACATCATGAGATATGGAGAAACGAAGAAAGATGTAGCTAGAAAAATCTCCAGAAACTCCATCCTGACTAGAGATTGATGGAAAAAGACGGCAAAATAATCATTGTAGTTGTGTGAAATATTTTGTGGGCTATAATCATCAGATGGCAGAACCGGGCGAAGCCGCGTAAAATTTGGTTTTATCGTTTGTCTCATCAACCCAAAACTGTCGAAATTCAATTCAATTTTTAAACCTCTATTTTCTCCTGTAGAGGTGAAAATTCCTGATTCCCTTTCTTGATATTTATTTACGCTATACAAAGAACCTACCTGCATATTTGACGATTCTAGGTTCAATAGCTTCGGCTGTATATTAATATAAGAACTGTGTCAATCAATACGTACCCACTTATACAACATTGAATAGACTCAGCAAAAAACTGAGAGGATTAGAATAAAATACAATGATAATCCTACAAATCCTTACTCCCTTCTGATATTATGAATGCGTGAAGTTTGTGAGGATGAAAGGTTGAAATGTGGTCGGTAGTTTTTAATCCAGGTAGTTCATCACCTCATCAATAAACACATAGGGCCAACCGGGGTTATATCGGACGATATTTTTAATTATATGTCTGTATTATTTTTATTATACGAAACTAAAGCTTACTAATGCATTCTATGATAAGAAGTTAACCTAGTAAACTCACTTACATGAAAAACTATTCAAAACATTGTCACGATTATATTTATTTATTTTTTCCAAGTGCGCCCGATATAACCCCGGTTTTGGGAGAATATTGGACGATTCCATTTTCACATTGAAAAAGAACGCGTTGGTATAGGTTTGGTTAAAAACCATTATCGAACAATTAAACAAAAAGCATGTAGGTTTCAGGATACAGGGTGATGTAGTAAAAATAAAAATCGATATAATGGAAATAAACTTCTCTATTCGTAAAAGAAAATCTTCTAGGAACGTCAAAAAATAAAACAGAAAGACTTCAAAATAGTTGACAAACACAAAAATACCACGATGGATTTAAGGTGCAGTTGAAGCACTGTGGACCTGTTCAAGTATGATCTTGATCTTGTCTTCAACGTCCGGAAAAACAAAGGAAACTTTGTGACCCTTATAGGATCTGAGGCAATTCACATCAATATACCTTTTTGCAATCTTTTCAATTTGCGCAAGGAATTCTTTGGTTGTTTCTTTCTTGTTTCCTTCATTGTACAAAAACTTTACTTTAGCAAAACAACCTTCTTGTAATATATCACAGGTTACTGGAAGTTTTACGTTTTGTACTCAACGACGATTCATCGTGGGCACTTTAGACGAGGAGTCATCGTTAACACTATCTGAAAAGATCTAGTATCATTATTTGCATTTTGTTGAAACGTTCATGCGTTTTCATTAATGATATCTGCTTGAGAGGTAGATACAGTTGACGTACCACCATTCACTTCGCATAGGTCTTCAAGACTGACCGATTTGCCAGTGGAGATGCTGATTTTCGACTTACGTTTGGGTCTAGTCGTGGTTTGATCCAAAAGAACAACAATTCGCGTTCATCACTTCTGTAAATGACGCTCTCAGTGCATAATCTGTTCCTTCTGCTGGTCGTTTCCGAATCCTTTTCAAAACTTGTTCTTTTCCAGAAGCTTCTTCAGCAGCGAAAAAAATATAGATTTTGGCACAACTCCTTTATGGGTCCGTTTCCATTCGGTCAGAATTTCTCGCCACACCCGTTTCAGAGATGCAAATACTGCATAGTCCAGGGACTGACATAGGTGTGTCGAATTCTTCAGCAAAAAAATAAACCGAATATTGTTTTCTGTGCAATTTTTGATAATGCGGTAAAAAAGATGGCTTGCTAGGTTGTCGCAAATAAGAACCTTCTTGCCCTCTTTTCATCGCAGATCTGGAAGGGCTGTTCAGAATAACCAGTCCTCAAAACATTGAGTATCGAACCATCCACTTAGTGTTCTGTTATATTGCGTGTTTTTGGGACCACCTTCTATCCAGTCTGGATAGAGGTTTGTACTTTCATACACAACGTATCTTTTGCACATACTTTGTTCCACGAGGAATCAAAACTAGTTTTTTACCGGGATTATCTGATAGGTTTGTTTCATCCATATTAACAATATTTTCAGGTGAAACCCCATGGATTGTCTTATTCAAGTTCTTAAAGTATGCTTCAATCGTGTCTTCTGTGATTTCAGTTTCCACTAGTTTATTATTTTCATAATTACGAAGTGATAACTCCTTGTGTAACCCCATAAAGTGGTCAATCCAGTCATCACCATGTCTATTACGTAAAATACTATATATTTACGTCCCTACTGTTGCATGAAGTCCTTGATTGCTTGCCTCTCAAAAGGATATCCGAATTTTCCTACAGTAGTCATGGCATCTACTATCCAACGCTCTTCAGTCACTGACAATATTGGTGGCCTCACGAGTTTGTCAGAATGCTCACCTCTGGAAATATCGTAAAGGGTGCTTTTTGGTACCCCGTGAATTTCTGCTGCTTGCTTGAATGAATATATACCATCTAATACGGCTTTAATGCTCTTTCCATACTTTCTTGGAAATAATTGCGCCGATAAGGCGTTCCCAGCTTATGAAGATATTTTCGTGGTATATCCGATATTACCTCTGAAAAACACATTCTCAGTTAATTTCGATTTTATACAAAAAGGAAGGACGCAAAATGAACTTTGAGGTTATGGGGGTCTTTATGAGATTGAAAACAAATATTAATCCCATTGCACCATGTAGCTATCACGCACAGGGTTCACACGCTAGAAGACACTATTTGGTTGTCTGAATTTTAACGAAAAAAGTGGCTCTAATAATTGATGTTTTCTGAGCTCACCTTGATTTTCTGATCGATCGCGAAACACTTGTACGACTGGTAGGTTATCCGTTGATCAAGGGATATTTTTGTTTAGTAACCGAACTATCAGCCAACATCTGTAGCACGTCCAATTTGAAATACAACCACATCGTCCGATATAACCCCTGCCATCCGATATAACCCCGGTTCGTCCGACGGTACCGAGGGTGAAACATCAGGAAACTGATTGGTTCTCCGATGACACTTTTATATTAACGTACAGTCAAAGCTACTGAAACTTAAATTTTCAAATATGCAGGTAGGTTCATTGTATAGCGTAAATAAGCATCAAGAAAGGGAATCAGGAATTTCCACCACAACTGGAAAAATAGGGGTTCAAAGATTGCATTGAATTTGGTCAATGTTGAAGTTTTGGGTTGATAAAAATATTGTAAGTATTTGTTCAAAATGGTCTGTTACGAAACTTAACGTGACTTATCAAATTCTACGTGAGCGAAGCCGCTGGCAACAGCTAGTAATTCACATTTTCAATTCAAAAATACAGTAACTTAAAAATTACGCCAATTGCCTGCGTTCTAGTCGCATTCTCGGCGATGGCATTCCAGTGCTCAGCCTGCCTACCGCCGCTCATTGTCCCTCGTCTTCTTACAGTAGACGCGATGCGTAATGGCTTACTGAGTTAAGTCAAGACAAAAATCATTAATATTAAATAACATAGAAAACAATTGTATAATTTTTTATGAGAATCTGACAGATATTCATAAATGTGCAGTGTAAAAGAAGTAACGAATTCAATTGTATTTATGGATCTGTATATTGCATATAGTTGCTACCACATGAGAGGTAGATATACGCTATCGCGAAATTTTATTGAGAACTATTTAAGATAGACAATCTTACGGTACATAATCTTCATGTAACTTCGACGGAATAGGCAGCGCACGCCAAGATAGCTCTCAAGGAGAGAAAGTTTTCGACTCAATTAATACTCATCGTTATATTATGTTTAAAATAAAACTTATCCTTCGAAAATTGTAGCCTATATGTTATTCTAATGTAAACATTGTATTTATGTATAGTTTCATCTGAATCTGTTCAGTCATTTGGGCGTGAAAAATTAACAAGACATACAAACATACATTTATCCATCCCTACAAACTTTCATTACTTTTACTATATTAGAAGAGCAGAGGTTCTCAAACTCATTTTGTCCACCACCCACTTTGATAATTAATTATTTTCTATCGCCCCCCAAATTTTTTATCTTAATAACATCTTAAGAATCACAATCGCAGTAATTATGTTAATAATTAAATTATGTGTGTTATGTGAAAATTAAACTTTCTGATGAAGGCAATGTGAAACAACATTTTGTAATATCAGGAAAACTTGTTATGTTATTAAAACAAATATTTCAATTTGGATTTTGAAACTAATCTAATGTGAAGGATGAATTTGATGGTTTTCAACAAGTTTTTAAATATCAGGCTTGAATTTACTCAAAAACGATGCTATCGGGAATGCTATCAAAAATCGGTGAACGATGGACCACAATCCAGGGTACAATTGCGGGATTTGCTTTTGTATCCATTTTTTAATTTTGTTTTTATTTCCTCGATCGTTATTAGTTCTATGTGTTCTTTTTCCAGCTGTGATCCTACTGTGTTGCATTTGAAAAAGGATTCAACACCCAGTCCGGTGTTTCCAATTTTGAAATGTCCTGGAATCGTTCTGCGAAATCACTGCGGAGCTTCTCCAAATATCGACAGTAAACAAGCAAGTCGTTGTTGTTGAAAGATACTGCTGACAAATTAGGATATTGCGAAACTCACGTTTGCCGTTATTGTTCTTGTATAACAGCAATTTTGCTACAAAAGCAGCAATGACATTTTTTGTTTTAATCGATTTCAAGTCGTCACCTTGGAGTTGGAGATTGACATCATCAATTAATTTATACAGGTCTGTCAAGTACGCAATATCGTTCTTTGAAGTGATGAGGTTGTCGTGCAATTCTTCTTTGTTTTCCAAGAAATCTATTACTGAGTCAAATAGATTGTAAAATCGAGTCAGACAGTGACCACTTGATAACAAACGCACTTGTGTGTGAACTAGCAATCAGATGAAATCTTCAACATTAGCAACATAAAACTGATTGAATGATTTGTCACTCAAAGAGCTATAGGCCTCCAGCGCCCACTCTGAGAAAGACTAAAATAGAATATATATTTTGCTTTGAAGACAAATCCAACAAATTAAAAATTATGAAACTCGGTACAACTCTTCTTGGGTAATGAATGTTGTAAAGTGTGACCAATAGGATTCTGCGACTCATTTTCGAATATAAAGCACATGGACTCGTCTATTATCATAATTTTGATTCAACTGAAATAGTAATTATTATTTTACGAGAACTACACACTTCGAGAAATAACACGTCCTTTACTGACTGACTAATGAGTCGTATCCCGACCCACCTCATTATTATGGAAATCTCTCTCCGGTACGATACCAGGAAAATAAAGACCTTCACCCGTTCTCATTTTCGTCAATCCGTACCTCTAGTAACCTTAAAATTCGTACGCACCTAACTATTTAACCACTTATTTGGGTTTCATGTCCCCTTGCTGTATAATTTAGCTAAAACTTTGGAGTCAAATTACTAGATTGCCTCTTCTCATATGAATTCAAAATAACTCATTGTGTTGAGGTGAGCAGTAAAGGGAGTGCTGAGTGAGTCGAGAACAGATAAGATAATCACGAAAGGGTCTGAATTAGCATCACCTCTATACCCAAAATGTATCTTTCATTCGTCTAATAGCCCCTTTTGATCGGATTCCCCAGGAAATCGCAGCTTCCTTGAATCTTTTTACACTTTATCAGTTCAACTTGAATGGTTGTTATTTTGAATTTTGAGTCTTCATAGGCGATAGGGTGTTTGGGTATATGACAATATCATGTCCTTCAAATGTAGTTTGAAGATAACCCTCATTCATTTCAGATAAGGAATGAAAAAACTTTCTGGTGGAAGTAGTATCCTATAGGTAGTTCCGTGATGTGAGGGATTAGTTATTTGAACATAGCTTCCTGAAACAATAATTTGGCAAGTCACGTTATAATTCATGATGGAGATTCCCACTCACAGTTGTGGGATAAACTGTTATTACTATACAGGGTGTTAATCAAGTATGTACCATAAATTCAACAGACGATTCTTAAGGTGATTTTAAGACGAAATGTTCATATAAGTATATGTCCGCAAATCCTTCGTTCTCAAGATACAGGGTGTCTAGCTGAAAATCTCAAATCTGAATCGATACAAGACTTGCTCAATTGATTTTCAGAAAACTTCATTCAAATTGTGATTTCCTTACATCAAAGCAATAGCACAAGAATACTGTTTTCGCCTCACTGGAAATTTAACGACTCTTTATCTTTATATATTCATCAGCTGCTCTCATTTTGTTTTGTTTCTGTTTCCTCATTTATCATAACATCGATTTGCTATGATTCATATACGTTCCTCAATAGGTGTCCAAAACTTGGATAAAAATATACAGGGTGTTAATTAAGTATGGCCAACACTTAATTTAGTGCAATTCGTTAGTCTAGATGTTGATATTATTTAATATTTGTTGTTATTGTTACATAATAAGTAATGAAAAATCATAAAAATAATAATTTCCAAAAGAAACCTTTAATTCCCCATATTATTCCTTGTGAGGTCCAGGGATATGCAATTGGGTCAACTTTTTTTTCTTGAAAACTAAGCAAGATACGAAAAAAATTCAAAAGACAAAAATGTTGTATTTTTAATTGCCTAATCCAAAGAAATAAAGGAAATTGCATAAGAGTCAGAGGCGTACATTTTTAAATCAAAAATATTCGTTCAAATCCGGCTCAAGACGCCACTGGACTTAATAAATAATAAAACACCCTACAGCAAATGGCTGACAATCGTAGAAGGAGATTATGGCACTATTCTCTTTGTTGTAATGCATAATTGATATAACAAAAACTAAGGTCTGTATAAACGAGAAAGACATAATATATGACATGGTAAATTATTTGGAAATAACTTTATATGGAAAAGTACCTTTGATTACCCAGTCACCTGGAGGTGTTCTTCATCTTCACTATTACAAAAAGTGACACGATTTTTGATGACTCCAACATCTTCGGCAGCAACGAACGCAGTTTAAGCATTTACAGTCACATTCATTCGAAAAAGAGAAACAGAATTACTAATGAAACAGCTGCCAAACTTGTCTATGTAACCCATAATAAAAATTTGCTAAAGAAAATGGAAAAAGGCTATAGGTCAATTTTTATTTTGGAATCTATTAGAGATTTTGAGGCAGTAGAAGTGCACGATGATGATGTTGAGTATGATGATAGCGATGAAGATATGCCTCTGGCTCAACTTCTTCATCAAAAATAACATTTTTTTTAATAAGTTTGATATTATTCATCTTTGTGTTTAAGTAGAAGTTATTCTGTATTTAGTTTTATCAATTCGTTTTTTTTGAGGAAGTTTGACATTATTTTTGTTTGTTTGGGTTTACGTATGAGCAGTCTGTGTTTTGTTGCATACTGTATTTTCTCATATTTTTTCAAATGTTTCCATTATTTTCATATACTTCCAATATTTCAGGAAATATTTTCGACAATATTTCCAAAAAATAAATTTTTGGATATTTCACAACAGTAAGCTGGTATGATCACAAACCTGTTTTTTGTTGTTCGCTACAGCCTAGTTCGAGAAATGACACTCAGTAGGCATTCGATTTTCAATTGTCGGAAATCATCGACCTAATGCTGATGATAGACACTACCTGAATCACTATGCATGCTGTTTTTGACGAGTGGATATGGGATATGGGGTTTGAGCAAACCTTCCATCGAATGCCTGCTTCCACATAGCCCCGCTGGATATGGAAATTACAGAATCACTTGTAGTTCTGTTATTTCCTAACTGAATGGAACCCCAACAATGGCTTAATCCCAAGGTATGTGTATCCGTACCGAAAGAATGAATGGCACTGAGCCTATCAGCTGTCTCTATGGAACCGTCCGGATACCGGACGCCCTCTCGTCATAGCATCGCCTTGCCACGGTAATGCGGGGCTCTTCCGTGATTGACCTTCTTTCCCTAGCTACTCGTGGGACTTTTATGGACAGAGTCAACTCTGTCAACAGAGTCAAATATTATGGATGGGATGGATGTCGAGCTCACGACTCCAACGGATTTCCCTGAGAATTCAGGTCAGGAGCGATAGCATCTCAACTCTACAGTTCCTGACCCAATAACTGAGTCTAAAAAAAAGATTGGTGGTTCAACCAGAAAATGGTTGAACCACCGTTTTCCACCATAAGTTCCACCGTTTTCCCAAGAACGGTGGAACTTATGACACCGCTTTGCACCAAATTCTTGAGCGGCGTATACAGAATATGTCTCGGATGAAGGAACAAACAAACCCCTATGAGCAGGTTATCAAACGTTTGCACTAAAATGATGATTTACCAAAACCAGAGGCGAAAATGCCCTGCACGGTTGAATCTAAAGCATCATCAGGTGTAGCTGATGTACAAAACCCTTCATATGGGAAGGTTGTCGCAGGTATCAAGGTGGAAATCTTTCACCTTGACTATCCGACTACCTCATTAATGATGAAATATCAGATAATATAATTTGCGCCTGCCCCGCTGGGGACCGAAAGATGTTTTTGAAGTTTGGCAGAGCCGTACTCTAACCATCTGACCTGAAAGACCAATCACCATACAAACTAGTCGGCTTATTTAAACAGTTGAGTTTATTTGGTCGAGTGTGAATAGGTGTGAGCGACAGTAAACTCTTGTGGATTGCGGTGGAGGGTCGAATAGACCCACACACTTTGGACCTAACCTAACATAACCTAACCTACCTTCCACTGACGTGTGGCCGAACAGCCCGAAACCGGTATGCATGTGTGTTCCAATAATTGGAAATCTATTGCGGCAGTTTTATCGCCAACATCATATGCCGGAATAACTTCGGTAAAGAAACCTGCACTGACACCTGTCGGATATGATCCAACGCCCTTCGTGGTATTAGCCAGAGGAGCAGTTGTTTTCTGATAGGTGACAGTCCATTAACCTTCAATGTAGGGAGTTGAGACTGGCCTGAACGAGCTGTTCCTTTAGATGATTTGATTTATAGCCAGTCTTCAAGTCTGCCCACTGACTGTATGTGAAAACTTTTCATTTTTTCAGAAAAAGGTAATTGCTGCTGATTGAAGGGAAGAGATCAACAACATTTCAAGACTTATTTAAAAATAAACCTCATTCGTAATAGTGAAACTATAACGAAGATAATAATTTGATAAATTGTTTTAACAATTCCTCAAACAACATATATATGATGAAACAATCCTCCAAACACAAACTATTCGTTTATACCTAGTCAATAATTATGTTGAATATATAAAAGTGAACTGGAATTGAATGCACAGTTAGTCGGGAATAGCAATTAAATTAGAGTTGAATTAAATTGTGGCCGAGCTCTTGAAACGTACCAACTAGAACGGTCGCAGTTATTATAACATGCTACAATTTGCATGAGGAGCCATAAATAATTGGTTATATTACAGCAATTAAAAAACTAACTATGTAATAGCAGAAACAGACAAACACGTAATCAACAAAAAGGATGTGTCGCTGGTGTGGAAAACTGTTTCGATGTGAGAACTCTGTAACGCGGCGTATGAGAATCGCAAGATATAAGATAATTTTTTCATATGTTTCGAAAGAATTTTGTGTTAAAAAAATCAGTACTTCTTACTGTTCTAAAAATCAATCGAAGCCAAATCGATGGGGAATTTGCTGAAGTATAGTATAATAAACGGCAAAATGAAAAGCTCACCCCAAAAAGTTATTACGGACTACTGGATGTTTCAAATTCGACCATCACCATTGGGATCTCGGAAACTATGAGAGATACGAGGATGGTTAATTTGGGCAAAGTTGGGCATTTACCTGAATAATAATATAACGTTGAGAAAGTTCTGAAACTTCGAGTATATCAGGAGATATCCGGAAAAAACAGAAATTTCGGAAAATGGATTTTATTTTTTTTTCGGCATTATTTTTCTAAGGATTCGAAAATGAAATGCACCTCCACATTGCCACTTTGTCCCTGCTATATAATGGTGTTTTCAGATTTGCTATCCGACATTTCGTCTTTCGGCCACCATCATCAACTTTATTCTTTCTTATGGGCGTTACATTTGATTCCTTCTGTTTTGAATAGAACCATATTTCACATTTCCAATAATGTATCATAAGTTATCTTTCTTTATCGAAAAATTGAAGATATTGTAAAAATTATTTCCTATCATAATAGGCTTTGACTTTGATGTATTTGAATTTGAGTTTCAATTTGTTATACCCAATGATATTTTATTATTGTACAAGTCATTGAATTTTTGTCGAAAAATGGCTTTCATGAATGAAGAAAAAGAGATATATGATACAAACTTATTACGAATACGATAGAAACAGTGTTAGCACATCGAGAATATATTTAAAATTGTATCCTGAAAGACGACAACCACATCTAACTATTTTCAAGTTATGTGATCGAAATCTTACAGGGTTTGGTTCGTTTGAAAAGCCAATGAAAAAATACGTAGACAAATTCAACAATCAAAATATCATAAATGAAGTGTGTATAAGGTAAATTAGACATCGTGTCTTTCTCAATGAAAATATAACTTTGAACAAATAACAGTAAATAAGTAAAATGTAAAGACAAAAGTAAATCATAGCAAATTCTCAAAATTCTGGCCTTGTTCTTGATAACACAACTGTACCCTTTTTCGAATATTATTCACCGCACGATAAATTTTCCTCCTGCTCAATGTTCCAAACTCTCTAAAATTGGTATGATGAAGGTTATCAATATATTGATATTCTCTCTGACCATAAATTATATTTTTTAATGTACCACATAAAAATGTATTCATAATACTTAACTCTGGAGATCTTGTTAGCCACCTCACGGGCCCATTATTCCCTCTCATTTATCACCAAACCTTTTAGTCAAGTAATTAGATACTCGTCTGGCAGTGTGCGATGGAGTACCATTATGTTGAAACCAGATGTTGTTATAGTTAATCAAAGGTAGATTATCCAAATAGTTTTCGAAAATCGACATTAAAAACTGGTGATAGGTATCTCCATTCAGAATTTCGTGAAATAAATGACGACCCAAAATTCTATCTTTTTAAATTCCTGTACACACGTTAATACTAAATCGCACTTGATGTCAAATTTTTCCGAACTGCCTGGGATTGTTTATGCTCCAGATCTGTTCTTTATTTTGGTTGAATATCCAAAAATTCATTAAAATGCTTTTATTTCCAAATCATTAATTTTTATAGAAAAGGACATAATGTCTAAATTATCTCATACATACCTCATTTATTGAATTTTGTTCAGTTTCCAGGTACATTTTGTGTCCTTAGTTTTTCCTCGGCTTTTCAAATGAACCAAATGAATGAAGCAGTAACTTGGACACAGTTCGGTGTGGTTGTCGTCTTTCGGGATACAAGTTTAAATACATTTCCGATGTCCCAAAGTTGTCTCTATCATATTTGTAATGAATTTGTATCATATCTCTTCTTTCTTCATTTGTGAAAACCATTTTGCGCCAAAAATTCAATGACATGTACAATAACAAAATGTTATTGACTGTAACAAATTGAAAGTCAAATTTAGAAAAGCTTAGAAAAGTCAACGCTTATTATGATAAACATTAATAATTTTCAAAATCTTCAACTTTTCGAAAATGAATGATAACTTATGATACATCACTGAAAAGGTAAAATTAGGTTCTATTCAAAACAGAAAGAGTCCAATGTAGCGCCCATAAGAAAAAAAAATTGTAGCAGAAAAAAACGGCTATGTGGAAGTGCAATATTCATTTTCTAGTCTTTTGGAAAGTAAAACCAGAATCAAATGAAAATCATTTAACGAAATTTTAATTTTTCCTAGGTTTCTCATGGTTTCTGAGATCCCTGTGGTGCGTATCGAATTTGAAACATCTTGTATAAATCACCGAAGAAACCGATTACTCAGTAACTTGTATTCATTATTTTTGTTTCGACAGTTCTCTGATTTATCCAGACTAGTTTTTGAACATTCTGAAACGGTGACTCACGTGATAAGAAAGAAAATCGTAACGGAGTAGTCTGGATCCAGTTTCAAGAGTTTCAAGAGTGAGCTTTGATATTTCATATTCTCTTCCCTTTCGTACATAATTTGTCACTGAATATACAGAGATGGTGGGTATCCCTCAACCTTCCATCAACTGACAGGAATTATATTTTCACTACGTGACTACGGTAAAGCAAAGTGTTGAAAATAACATCTTGACAGACCACGAAAAATATTTTTGGTCCAATCTAGATCTTTCGTCAGCTATGCCCTCTAGCTGGGTTCAAGCGGCTTAAATCAAATAGTTCGCGTGAAACTATCTATAGAAATCAAACGAGTCTCCAACCCGACTCAATGTTCCTGGATATCTAACTTGCTTATGGGCCAAGCGTTAGGGTATTTGAGTAATATTCCAAAGAAATTTTGGTTGTTATCCGATTTTGTCGTGGTCTTCTTCGATTATAATCTTCAAACGTTTCAACTGCAACTGCGGCAGTCATTTTCAGTGGCGTGATCAAAGTCTTGACGTGTTCACTGAAAGTGAAGCTCTCATTTCTGCCATGTCATGTGTTTTGGAATAATAAAAGTGTGACGATTTCGTGTCCTCGAACTATTCTGTGATTTGAGAGTTTCATATCTTTCATAAATATAATTTGGCTTTTTGTAAATGAGGAATTTATGTATATTGACGAGTAGGTGGAACTGCCAGGTTTTAGCAATCGGTAACTAAGCTGACTCCTCGAACTTGGGGGATATATGGTCGAATATAAGAAAGAAAAATGCAATTGTTTTGTATTTTTTGTAAACGATTCACATCAGTTTCTATCAAAGCAGGCCCGTAGATTATATCTAGACAATATGAGGGTTTCGCAAAGTTTCAACTTCAATTTGGAAGTCATAATATCCCTTCTATAATAAAGTTGAGCTAAGATACTGTATGAGCTACGACAAAGTGAATTTATATATTTATGAAATATCAGATCAGCATCTAGCCATAAACCCAAGTTCTTGCTTTCTGTAATTGTTTGTAGTTAGTCTTGTCCAAGTTGGATTTCAATTCTTCCTTCAATTTCCCGTCTTTTGTGTTTCGGGCCAAAAAGTATCAGCTGAGATTTTTTAGAATTCAAATTCAGGTTATGGGCTAAAGATAGATCCAATAACTTTTGTAGATGGCTGTTAATTTTTTCCATTGCCACCTGCCAGTTACTTGGAGGAAATCGATAATATAACTGAGTGTCATCTGCATAATGATGAACTTTGCAATGATCAATTATTTTATGGAAGTCAGGTATATATAGAGAGAAAGAATTGGGCCAAGGATAGAGCCCTGAGGTACTCCGTAATCAACAGGTAAAGCACTAGAACACTTTTCATCCAGACATACTGACTGAGTCCGATTTCTGAGGTAACTTTTCAATAGATCTACAGTCCCTTCATTAAATCCGAGAAATGACACTTTGCTTCACAAAATATTGTTATAGTTAGATCCAAAAGAGAAGAGTAAGATAGAAGAAGTGAAGAAACAACAATACAATATACGATTATCAAAGATAAACGACGCTTCCTAAGGTCTGGTCTTCCATGTAAATATATCTATCTAGATGGAGCTTGAATGGTTTGAAGAAAAAAGTATTAGAAAAACACAAGAAAAAAAAATTATATATCTGTTTGGTTTACTGAATTCGTGGTTGTTCAGTGTATAGAAAATGCTGAAAATTGTTTTATGTATAACATGGCCTGCTCAGATCCGTAACATCACAATCCGCAGTAACTGTATTACACGTACCACCAAGTCACTAAAGAAAACGTTATCTGCAGTATCAAATAAGCACCTGAACGATCTTTTTTAACGTAATGAAAATAAAAATTAAATTCAATTCAAAAACGTATATTCAAATTTGGATCAGAATACATTTAGTTTGAGATTGTGTTTTGAGGGGGCTTATCCCTCTTGAAGGTTAAGAGTAAGCGTGTATGTTGTTTTCGGTTATCATGTGTTTAGTTTGTTTTCCCGTAGTTCAGTTGGGATGGTCCGGGTCCGTTGCGGTGGTCAGTTTTTACATAGGTTCGGGTTATTAGGCCGGGATTGGATATTGTACGGTTTCAATGCTTTCCACGATGTAGCCTTCCGCTATCAGATTCCCAGTGGGTTCTCCTCCAGAATGTCTCGGATCTGCTCCGATGGATATTCCATTTCTCCCGGGAGTCTGGCTGGGGAAAACGGGAACTTCTTCCTAGGTATCCTTATGGGTCCTCCACGTGGAGTCCATGGTGTGGTCAGCTACTCATCGTTTTGTTCGCGTATCGTCCTTGGAGTTCCTCTATCGGAAAAGTTTGATTAGGAGAATCAGGGACTCGTCACGCCGGTAGGTAATAAGAAGTAATCCTTGAGACCCAGGTAATATCACTTCACTCAGTTTTCATTTTGACACTGTAACACGTCTTCAGTGTAAGCTAGCTGGTACAAAAATTCAAGAAGGATCGAATGTTCTCGGGTTAGTTTTTAACGAGCCTCAAATCCTTAAATCCTGGTTATAATGGTTTTTTGACTCTCTGGTGATACACCGTAGATTGAATTTTGGTCCTCTATGATTTCCAAAACTTTTCAATAATTTGTCTGTTTCTATGATAAGTAAATTGATGGATGTAGCCGTTACTACGTGGTAGGAGATCATAATGAAAAGAGAAATGAAAATTTCTGTGTTTTTTACCACTTTCAATTGTAACTGACGTTACTGCAGTTTCGTCCTATATAGACATTTTCAAACTTATACAGTAAACTTGTCCATATAGAACGAAATTGCAGTAACGTTAGTTACAATTAAAAGTGTTAGAAAACATAGAAATTTTCATTTCTCTTTTCTCTATGATATGTGATACACATTGTACACCTTCAGTTACATCCACATTCAAATCAAGCTGAATTTCACGCTATTCAATGCAACCACTTGGAATGATAATCAAATGAACATAATTAAATTGGAGTTCGGCATCGGGAGAGCCGATATGTTGCTGTCATGCATCTGACATTAATAGAACAATACACCGCGGTCTGAGTAGCATATTGTGTTGGTTGATGTTTATAACAGGGAGTCACTGAATTCTCCAGAATCCATATATAGGATGATTCAAGCAAACACTTTGTTCTTCTAAAGGTATCCGAAAGAAAACCATCGATCTAGACTTAGGAATGCTCTTGAGACAACTAAAAACCACGAACAAAGTTGATCTAATGAACCACAACACCACACCACAACATTAGTGAACCCTCATGCCAGAAAAGGTCGGAGACCTTCGAAATATCAATTACAACAGCTCGATTGCGTTGTTCAACTAAAATCTTTATGAAGACACCGCCTGAAAAGAGAACTGAAAATCTACTCACCAGACCAAAGGCAAGCCTAGAATAATTATAGGGCAGTTTACTGGACACCGTCTGTTTAAAGAATATCTGGACAACATTTGTCTGTATATGGGATACCTTTAGTGCCAAGCATTTCAACTAAAAGGCAGAAACCCCTCGTTGTGTTTCATGCGGATGTGATGCACTGGAACATTGGAAGCGTCAACAAAAGATTGGAAAAATATTCCGTTAGCCCATGAGACTGTTATATTTTCCAGTTTGGTATACAAATTGACGTAAACAAATACTCGTCTACTTTTGTTCAGTCATAGACGTGTTTTTCGTAGTGATTAGAGTGAGAAGTGATATACAGCCAGAGATTAGTGCTTTCAGTAATGTCATACTTGGGCTATTTGTTTTTGTTTGAAGGGGCTGATGGAACAGGTGGTAACATTGCCTGAGTTCTGAAGTGAAACCTATTCTATGTGTGAAGAATGGAATTTTGAAAGGGTCTTTTCTGTGCCTGTTTTCACATAGATAGCACGTAGTAGTGATTTAATTAGAAATTTTGATAATCATCCATCAGACTAAATTCAAACGATTCAGTTCTGCCCAGCAAAATCATCAAAATCACAAAATCATGAAAAATATAGAAGTATAAGAACCACGAAAGGCATAAAAACAAGTAGATGCATATAAAAAATAATTAGTTCAGTTTTCTTGATGGTTTCTGGAAATAGGATTTCGATCAGAAGATGCAAAGTTTAGTGCATTAAAACCTAGGGTACGACTCATTGAAAGACGGACACCAATCAACTCAAGAGATAAGAGATAAATCTAGAGTAGTTTGATATTATCCACTTTCCAAAATACACACCTGAAGTTTCCAAATACTAATTGATTATCCCTCTACAGCCTATATTTTATCCTTTTAAACTGAAAATATTACATGAATTGAATGAAGGTGACTCTGACAGATCAATACAGCTTTGTGAGTTGATATCCGAACATTTGATTGCAAATAGAAAATGCATGAAAAGTTTTTGTTTTAGCGACGAATCCACTGACATCAAGGTTCTACTTAATGGACTGCGAAAAACATTGTAAGTACTAATTGAATATGCACAAAACTCTAGTCAGCTTTGCCAATATATTAAGGGAAGTAAGTAACAAACTGAACATCACATTGACAGCTAATAAATTATTTAATTGTAATTTCGGGTATTATTAAATTTAGTAACAAACAGAACAAAATATACACTTCCTTCCCGGATTTGAATAAAAAAGTATCCAAATGGCCTTTTCACGTGTAAAATATTCATTGATCAATTCAAACCAAAACATTTGCCTGTGAACATAATAAACACGCCAACGCGGATGTTCAAAGGCTTCGATAAATTCTTTCTGAATATTTGAGACAGTTTATTTTTAAATATCACATAAAACTTCCTGTACAGAATAAACAAACTTGATAATAACCTTGACGTGGATTACATACCCGTATAATTTGCAGTCAAATTTGTAATGGGGAGAATAAAATAAGCCAGGCACGTTCTCTTTTTATTTTGTTACTAACCTAGACTTGAGGCTGACAGAAACCACGGGTTTGTTGACCTGGAATTCGTCGCAGTCAATACAGTCTACTATGTTGTGAATGACTAGAGAGAAACTAGGGTTAAGTGAATGATTTAGTGTCAATTTGTTGGTGGCTTGGGATATATGTTGTTAGGTTATCTTTGTTTAACGTAATCCAAAACTATTACCAAATAAATAAAGTATATAATGATACGGTCTATGTGACAGTTATGGATGTCATATTCACTTTCGGTAACGATGTTTCTCAAGATTTCTATGTACGGCATTTACTGATTTTTTTTCCCTTTCACAAGTCGTGAAAAGGGCATTCAAGATGATGGCGAAACATCGACTGTTGAAGAAAACAGGACGTACGAACACCCGGAAAAACAACTCCATATCTAAATACAGAATAATTGTGTAATAATATATTACTAAAAAGAAAGAATATATTTTCACGCTATTCCATGCAACCACTTGGAATGATAATCAGTTGAACTGAATTAAATTGGAGTTCGGTTCGTAAAACTTTTCAACAAAAATCTGAGATTTATATATTGTTGGATAGTTCCAAAGTGAGTGGGTCTATTCGACCCTCCAGTGTAACCCGCAAGGGTTTATTGTGGCTCACACATATTCACACTCGACCAAATAAACCCAGCTTCTTAACGAAGCCGATTAGTTTGTATGATGAGTGGTCTTTCAGGTCAGGTGGTAAGAGTACGGCCCTGTCGAGCTCCAAAAACCTGATTCGGTCCCCAGCGGGGCATGCTGTTTCACCATTTTCCAAACATTTTATATATTGTCGTGTCATTCAATTCTTAATGAAAAATAATGAATACGTAATAATGAAACTTTCTTATCACCTTTATTATTTAGTAGAACTAATGAATTCTCAGTTTATTTGTTTAATCAATGACGAGTTATCCCATGAACTTTAAAATAACAAAAGACATTTTTGAGAAAGTTTTTGTCTTTCTACTACTACATCTTGATACGAAAAAACGAGGGAATCTTTCGAAGAAAGGAAAAAAGTAATTGATTCTAAAAAAAGTAACTTCATACATAGATGTGTAGATCATGCCAAAAAGTAACTTTCAGGCACAAACTGGAAAAAAAAGGCCCTCCTGAAACATCTACTTTCATATAAACATTGAATTACACGAAAGAAAAATTCTGTCGAAACAAATACTTTTATATAAACACTGAATTATACAAGAAAACACTTTTTTCTATTTAGTTTGTATTCCAAACATTCGTTATGCAATTCAATCAGATATCAATCACATGATTTCTATACAATATACTAAATTCATGGTAAAAAATTGTACTTTCATGGAACATTGTCATCCTCACTGGAAGACATCGATGTTTCGCTGTAAGACACTTGCCTTAGGGCTCTTCAGTACCAATCTGGACAAAATTGTTTGTAACACCTTACAAATCACATTTTTCTCATCAAATTAATCCACCCAATTTTTGTTCAAACGTATTGAAAAATGGGCCATAATCAATACTGATATTATGTAAACAGTTACGTTTTTTTAAAATTTTGTAGTTGTACAGTTCATATTTATGCTCTCTACTGCCATGTGTCGACGATTCTTGAGAGACTCTCAAAACTGTCTTTACTTCCGGGTTGATTCTAATTTCGTCCGTAGTCCAGCTACTACGACGTTATAAGCACCAAACAGCTCGAAAGTAATTTAATGACCGGATACATCAGAGATGAGTTTCAAGGTTTATGATGAATCATATATCATTCGCTGATACTGTTGTTCCTGTTAAGGCGAAACATTTTTACATGATTCATAAAAATTATTTTTCAGTCCTCTAAAACTAATAATGAGTCGTTGAATTGAATAAATTTACATTAGCCTAATTGTTGAATAAGAAGGGAGTTTTCTGGAAAGGTCTATATAAAATCGTGATTTGCAACGCTTCTCCGTAATCTAGATTCTTTCGTCCCGTGGAACATCCCCAACGTTTTCGTTGTCTGTTAGAAACAGTGTCACCAGTTAATCCTGTTCCACAAAAATCCATAGATTGTGGATGGAACAGTGTCACACGAATGTTATTCACTTCAATGATTTCCATGGAGTGTATGTAGTTCCAGTGATCGGTTACCTTGATAACTGCGTCCTAATTTGATGATTTCTTTGGGAGATTTCCATCTTTTCATTTCTGGTTTAAAGAGCATAGGCAGGAAGAGTATCTTTTGCATTATTCTTCTACATCACAATGACAGTTGACCCAATAGAATCATAGTTCTCTACAGCTGACGATACTCGTACTGAAAACGTAGTTGGTGCATCTGGTCAGTTCCATTTGCGATGGAATCCATTTCATTTGGAATCCACAGATGAAGCTCATGCGAAAGGTTTTGGCTTTCTACTTCTCTGCATAACCTAGACATCATTGAGAAAGTTCATTTCGAAATTAATTGCTTTCATTCTTACTTTGGAAGTTTCTTACATTTTTTATAAATGCAGATGGAGAAGTAGAAAGCCAAAACGTTTCTTTTCCAATAAGTGCTGTGATATGATTGCATGAGGAACTGCCCTTAGAAAAAAACGTGTGTGTCTCGGGATGCCCGAACTAACCTAAGTTAATATTTAATATTGAAATCGTTTAACTTGTATGTACATATATTCACAAATATAATATCATCATTTTTAAGCCACGTAAAAGAATGTTACGTGTTTGCTGGTTAGATTTTTGTAATACTGTCGACAGCATATGTCTAACGCTCACTAAAATCTGAGCGTTTTTCCGACGAGAGAGGAGGATCCTGCCTTCCGCTGACGTATGCGTGAGAGAAGGGGAAGCTAGACAGTATGCCGCTGTTAGGTAACGAAGCGGTTTACCTTCCCATAAGTTATCACTACAAAAAACAATTTGGGATTAGGGTAGTTAATCAAGTAATTTTTCTTCTTCATTGTATTCTAGAGATGCCTTACTTGAGAGGATCACAGTGCAGAATGGGAATGGGATATATTAGAAATGTGTCAGGACTTCAGTCTGAATGGACTTTGTTGTCGAAAAATTGGAAATCTTAACGATACATTTTCGATAACAGGAACATATTCCAAACATTTTTGGATATGATCTATTTTTATCAGTTCCAAATTCCGTAAAATTGTTTCAACCTAATGAAATATTATGTGCTTTCGAAATATACTTTTTGAAAATGTTGAATTTGAAAAATTAAAAGATCTGAAAATGTGATAGACTAACTAAATTTTCTCGACATGGTCTAAATCTTTGTAGCCCTTTTTGTTAAAGTATTCGAAGAATATTGACAATATTTCTGGTGTTCAGCTTCTGTGTGATCAATATTTTGGTTCCACAGTATTCTGCTCTTTGACTTGGTTAGTGGCACGAAAGCAACTCTTCCACAGAATCGACCCAATCAACAAAATTTTATCAGTTTTCAAATGATTTTGTGTGAACTCAATGAATGAACTTTGATTTATAAAGAATATTTTCCACCAAGAACATGTTTTGCATGTATCTACCGGGTCAACTTGTACCTGTTTTCCCGAATCCAACTTTGAAAACTATTTTGAGGAAGGCAACTTAGTGTGTCATCGATGTCAGTTAAGACTATCATAGAATCTTGAACGTTTTTAATTTTTTTTTCAATACAATTGGTATTATTCTATGATAAAATTATGTGGGATTAAGTTTGTGAGAGGTATACACAAACACAGGAAACACATCATTACCCAATTCTTTGAAATGAATTTTTTCATAAATTGAAAGGTGTATTTTTAGGAGAGATTAAATTTTGGGACATGAGGGTTTTGGCTATCTACATGGCAGTAACGTGTAGACGGTTGCAATGAACTTTTGTTGTTTTAAAAGTGTTCGGAGACAGCGTATCTCTTCGAATTTCGTCACAATGTCATGTGTTTGCTTACAAAATACAAATACTAATTATTATGTAAATGTTATGTCACTTTTTATGTATCTTAATTGAGTTAACATCGTAAGTTGTTTATTTTCCAGATTAGTGTTTATTATTATCCGAGGATAATTTTAGATAAAAATGTAACGACTATTCCATATTGAAACTACGAGTGAAAATACGAGGTAAATCGTGAAATAGGTCAGACACATTTGAATACTGAAGGAACGACTTGTTCTCTGTGATTTATTTGCGATTTTTTCTTCTAATTAGTTATGGTTGGCAATGAGTTGGTGACGCCTAGAATATTTCATAGAATATACAGAATATAATTTTTCAAAATTTCAATGGTCGATTACGTGATTTCATACTCTACTAATATTCAGGTCAAATCAGAAAATAAAATTAATTTATTCATTGGGAGTGATTTTTGTGGTAAAAATGTGGTTTCAACATTTTACAGGAGTATATTCGTTCACACTATGAAAACACTTGTCAATCAGGAGTTCAGGATTTTTTTGGATTTTTCCTCAAGTTATATGAAATCATTTTTCAAATTATTTATTCAACAATAGATTGTACATGTTTTTTCCTGTTCACATATAGTCAGTGACTTACTTACACATACTTGAAGAGTGGCTATAAATAACACTGACTATAGAGTGTGGTCCCCTAAGTGTGCAACAAATGGGAAACTTTTTTATTATCGATTTCTCATTTTCTCGATTTTATTCTTGACAAAAGTTGGTGCATGTTCCAAAACTATACCAAGTGTGCCTGAAATGGCTTTATGACACACACCATACAGGATAGGCCAAAAAATATAAAGTTCGTTCAGAAGTAAAGTACCCTTATTTCAAAAAACATAGAAATATGTTGAAAAGAAAAGTTGCTTAGAATTAAAAGTTATGTTCAGATACGAACATATGTTTTGGAAAATTCTGAATTACCCCCGTTTGATACATATTTTTACTATTTTGATTTAATATGTATTTGAAGTAGCCACAATCAAATCAGTTTGGAGTATTTTTTTATCAAATTAAAGTGTATTTGTAAAATTTACTTGGATTTGAATTTTATTAGGTGACCGTCAACATTATGTTTGTTGCAACAAGAATAAAACAAATACTATTTTCAACAAGGCAAATACTTTACTAACTGAATATGCATATGAATAAACTGTCAATAAAAGTATACAATTTCTTTTATTCTGACAACAATGCCTCAACTAGAACAGAAATTAAAAAACAATCCAAAATCTATCGCGGATAGCCATGAACAAAAAACACATACGCCCTAAAACAATACTGTAGTTTGATAGTGTGGCTTCTTAAAACTTGCCTGTAAAACGTTTTCATATTTGTCCTTGATTAAAAATGCGTCGCTCAGTATTATTAACGTTAACTGAAAAGGCAGAATTAGTTTTAATCTGTGGTGATGGTTATAAACCAATGCGCGAAGCTGCAAACATTCTCAACGAGCGGCATCCAGACAAACAAATTTGCTATTCAAGTGTAAGTAGAATTTTAAAGAATTTCAAACAGACCGGCTCACTAGAATATAAACAATACGGAGCGTACAAAAACTGTATGCACAGAAGAAAACCAGTTTGACGTACTTCAAGCAGTAGTAGACAATCCTAGAAGGCCCACCCAAGAAATTAGTGATTATACCTGAATAAAAAAAACCTCTGTGAAGTGTATTCTCAAGAAACATAAGTACCATGCTTACAAACCTATATTCATTTGTATATTTCAAGAAAGAGACTATATATGTATCGTTTATTTTAGCACAAGCTAATGCAGTTACAATATTAGTCTTAATCTAGGTTAAAAATTTAAATGTCACAATTAAAATTTAAAATCATGTATAAAGAAACTGAACTATTCAGAGTCAGACAAGTCAACACTTACCAATGCCTACTACGAGTTTATCTCAAGAGTGAATCATTTGAAAGGGCAGCCACAAATTGGGACATGAATGTTGATTTCTTTGATAAAGAAATTTGATAAACTTTATAATATATCGCCATTAAATATAAAACGAATAAAAACAACCTGTAGATTCAAAATAGAAATTAAAAAAGTATTCTAGAAAACTTCACAAAATTGGCAATCTTTATCGCATAACATCCACCTCATTCCGCCTCAGTACTTTTATTATTGTAACTGCTAGAAATTATAATTTTTTCTGTTATTATTTCTTTATTATTTATCCACAATCTATGATTGTTTTTGTGGGTAACTTGTTTATTCTACACCAACATGTAACTTATGTAATATGTATTTGTATATAATTTCAGTATGAATAAATATTATTATTATCTTATTTTATGAATTTCTGACTTTATCAGAAGTGTATAGTTGGCGAAACATGCACTAGTGCCTAGGTCACGCCTCCTCTCTATAGAACCTATAGTTAATTAATTAATTTACAATCAATTTGAGTTTAATTTACTGAATTTTACATTAAAAATTTTTAGATTTATGTTTAATAATGCATGTTTTTGTTCCAATTACTTGTTCACTTTTAGACTTGTACCAATTATTATTGTATTATTGTATATTACATCTGTATTCATCTGTATTTGTGTTAACGGTGGAAGTCTAGAAATCATTGGAAAAAAAATAATTGTTTCATCAGTTGTCATTCGTCGGGTATTTGAATGCTAAAAGACTTAGTTTTGAGATCATGAGTGAAAAAATTCCGACATACTAACAAAGCTCATTTGTCTCTGCTTTAAATTTTCAATCATCAATCACACTCTTTGTTTGAATCATAGTTTTACAAAGTATAAATTGTTTAGATTATCAATATTTGCCCCGTAATTCCGATTTTTCTCAAGATATAACATAACATTCCAAGTACATAGTTACTAATAAAAGCCTGTCTCTGAGTAGAGACAATAAATATTATTTTCGACATGCTATGTAGTGCCCTCAATTGATAAGTAAATATTATCCCATCAATGCTAATTGATAAAACTGAATCAGTCAACAATAAACACTACGGTGAGTGATAAACATAGGATAGGAGGCCTCTCGAGTAGCCTATTTCTATGAGACTAGATAACTTAATGCAGAAGTATAATTTATCAGACAAATTAGAACATTCAAAATATTGATGATGAAATAATGCATTGAGTAGGTGTGTTAGGAATCACACGTTAAAAGGTAAGACCTCGTTAGTTCTTAGCTCGCACAAGTTTCTCAACTTCTGAGAGTTGTCGTTCGTATGGGGGCGACACCTGATGAACGGAAAAACATATTTCAAACAGATTTTATATAAACTGGGGATGAAAATATGTAACAGAAGGAAACTATGAAAATTTTTGATATCTTCTTTTTTTGCAAGATTCTTATTTTTATCTATTGATGAAGAAGTGGAAAACGGAAAAGGTATCGATTTATCACGTATTCAAAAAACACACAATGACATTGTGACGCTCGAGGGTGCTATCGAATAGCGAAACACGTGTCGCGATTCTGCAAACTTTCAACTAGAAATCTCAGATCAGAGTAGGTTTTTTGAATGCATTATAATGGATTCTCATCAAGTATCGGTCAGTTCTATCATAGTGCTAATTTATATTTATAATTGAGTGGTTAATAGTACATTATTCAACGAGCGAGTACAATTACTCGCGAGTAATACGTTTTCTATGATTTATAACAGAAATATTTCAGAATGAGATGCTTTTGTGACATATGACTGAATTAGAGAAATGCCGTCAAATTTCATTATAAAAAGCATTCTGTTATTATACAGGGCATTTCCTAACTGCGGTACAATCTTCAGAGGGCGATTCTTTAGGCCCTTTTGAGAAAAAAAAATTCTATGAACATTTGTCCGGAGTTGCTTCTTTTCTGAGATACAGGGCGTTGAAGTTTAATAAAACGGTATTAATACAATATTAAATATCATTACACCGGTTTGGTTGGAATTTGCTACAGTTATTCGTAGTTATAAACCGCTTATTTAACCCTGATTAGATTGAAATTATTAGGTTCAGAGGCGTCTCAGTGGGCATCACAGCCAACAATATTTAGAAAAAAAGCACGCTACTAACTTTTTTATAGTTTTTATTTTTTTTTAGATTAGGCAACTAAAAATACAACTTTTTCGGGGCTTGTATTTTCTTCATATCAAGCTTCGTTTTCGAGAGAAAAAAATCACTTCTAAAAACTATCCATGGATGACATAAAATAAAAACCAAAAATTAACTATAAACAATTTCGACCTTGAAGTGAATGGGCAAAATGTTCACCTTCTGATGAAATACACGACTGCAATAGATTTGTCATTGATTGCCTGACAGCGATTAGGGTAGGTGATGTCGACATGCTGACGAACAATAACACTAAAATGTTCTGGAGCCCCGTTGTAGATAAAACACATTTTGCCTCTGACAAGTGCTGACACTTCTAATAAAATGGGTAAGTAGGATTCACCTGTTATTCTTGCTGTTACCCAAACGTTCAGTGAACATTTTTGCTGAAAATAACTTTCTCTAATAACGTGAGGATTTTCGTCTGCACACAAATAGTAATTCTGAACATAACAGCATCTCGTAAAAAATTTGTTTCGGCCCTGCATAAAATATTTGGTGAATAACTATTATTGTGTGCTATCGTATGAATCAACCACCTACACACATTAATCTGGGGTGAAAATCCCGGGGCAGTAGGGATTGGACCCGCTGCATGTGATAAGGGAGTATGAGATTTATTGTTAGAACTGTAAATATGGTTTTTGGGCTAACTTCCAGCTATACAGCTTCCTGGTACTATTTGAAGGATCTTCTTTTACCGCATCAAGTATAGCTTCTTTTAGTTCAGGCGTTGTTACAGTTTCTGGTCTTACATCATCTGCATTTTTTTTAATTCCAAGTTTCATATAACCTTGCATGTAGCGTTCTAAATGTTTTACCACATGGAATTACTATGTTAAGATATCTGTCCTGGTAAATTATCCGTGCTTCTTCCGCATTACCATTTGCTAATACATAAATAAAGTGCATGTCAGCCATTTCAGCGTAAAATTCTTCATGATGGAATCACCGCTAATTGACAACTCTGACATACACTGATATAACAACAATATTACTGCCAGCTGGTCTTCAAAGCAGGTGTTCATGAAATGCAGAGTGGCTTCAATTTTTTTCTTGAAAACTAAGCTAGATATGAAGGAAAAACAAGTTGTATTTTCAGTTTTAAGCTTCGCCAAGGCGAAGCTAACAATTTGGTGAGACATAAAACTATTTGAGTTTTCAATTCCCCTCAATTTCTTCGCCAAATTATACATTTCTGGTGGGATACACTCGTTTTCACTTCTCGAGTCCATGTTTTTTTCCTGACTTCAAAATTATATATTTCAAAACAGTGAATACGTTTGACGTTTGTGAACATATTTCGAAGTAGGAAATTTTCAAGGGGTGGGTACTGCTACCGAACTGAGTCATGGCCGGTGGGAGAAATCGTACATACATACTTATTGTATTGGGGGAGGGACTTCTTAGTTCGGCAGCTGTAGTTGCTATTGAAAATAATTGAAACAGAATTGTTATAAATTTGCTTAACTATGATTGACTATTAATATGTGATTGGTTCGAAGGTGTGAGTTATTGATCACTTTGGCTACTCACTATTTTTGCTACGAGAAACGGTTACATAAATGAATCTTTTTTCATTAGCCATAAAAAAATCATCTGTCAGTAAATTCTTTCTTACACAGAGAATGTTGGTATCAAAACTCTTCGTTCATAAATGTCACCAAAAAGATATACCAACCAGCTTCTAATCAGAATTGCAATATAATGCGTTGTTACATCGGATTTTCTAGTGAATCTTATTTGCATAAAGTACTTACATGAGCAGTGGGTTATCGGATTCATTAATTTTTCACGAAATGAGTCAATTTGTTCACGTTAGAAGTGCAAGAACGCCTTTCATACCAACTGAGAATATACTTTCTTAGAAGAGGATCCAAGTGCGGGTTAGTGGGTTTGATGAAAGTTGAATGGTAGAGCGAATAAAAGCCAGTACCTGCTACAATAGGAAATACGAGATGTGATTCACATAAAATACCAACAGCACGAATAGAAGTAAAAATATGCAGAATATGCAGTGTAATCAGTAAAGTCCGCATCATAGGGGATTTTTTATTGATAACTCCAATTGATATTTTACTTTGGCGTCAATGTCTTTTTCGATATTGAGATGACACATAACTAACCCGGTTAACATTTTGTTTGCAAAATATCTGTCATATGATAGTTTTTGTAAGACGTCTGTAGATAGACCAAAATAGTTCTTTACAATTACCGTTCTGATGATATAATCACATACGTGTATATATAAATATACATTATCGTTATTTCAATGACGTTTGTTATTGGACATCGTATACATTTATTCTTAACTAAAATATTTGGTGATGTATTGAACTTTATAAATATATATAACTCATGTAGATAATCTACTTTAACCTGATAAAAATACCTATTTTCGTGATCAATTTTATTGAATTGAAAATTTTGTTCAATTTCCGTAAAAAATAAACAAATATTTGAAAATGAAAGTTATTAGTATTCCAAAAAAACCTTATTCCAACTACATATTGAATTCATCATTAGAAGAATTGAAAAATGCCGATTATTATGTTTCTTTATGGACCAACTCATCAAATACATATTTATGATCGCCTATCGATGTATTCAACACTTTAGAAAAATAATATTTGATTTCCATACTACAAATAGAAAACTAACAAATATCAAAAGATGTAGGTTCTTAGACAATGGGTTTCTTGGTAAATTATCAATTCTCTTAAAGTTCACCAGATCAGGACATGATTTCGAGAAAACTTATAAAACATCTTCACGATTATTTAATAGATCCTCTAGTCCATATCATAAATATTTGTCACGAGAGCGGCAATCTACCTGATGAATGAAAAATAAGTATTATCACACCAGTTTATAAATCTGGTGAACGGAAACTTATTGAAAATTATCGACCAATCTCTGCGATTGATAACTTCGCAAAAATTTTTGAACATAGCATCAAAGAAATACTTCCCTAACTTTCCTGAATAAAAATAATGTAATAACTGAAAGGCAATACGTGTTTCTGAATAATTCAAACACATAAAAAGCAGTTCTTGACTTTGTGGAAAAAACGGTAAACACTCTGGATAGATCAGATAAATGTCTCGCTATCTTTTTTAACCTGTCCAAGGCATTTGACAGTATATATCATGAAATTCTTTTGGAGAAGCTTTACGATTATGGAATCAAAAGGCCCGGCATACGATATTCTACAGAATTATCTATATAAGAGATCCGAAAAAGTAAAGTTAGGAGAATATGTTAGTAATC